>APFE030029341.1:0-11726 GCA_000404065.3 Pinus taeda
TTTAATTTAATATGATAAATTACAATTGGTAATAATTGTAAAGATTAGAGTCAAAATCTTGTCCACCATAAATTTTTAATAGAGAAGGTGTCTTCTGACAAAGATGAAATTCCTTGGGGATTTTCAGAGATCTGTCATTACCCCGACATTAACTACCATGCACCTCCTCATTGTAGATGACATTCTCATCTTTTACAATGGGTCTCTATGGGAGATAAAATACTATAGAAGACTCTCTCCTTATATGGAAAAGCCATAGGTATTTCCATAAACAACCTCAACTCTCTAATATCCTACTATCATTTGGAAGATGAAGAGATTTTTGATTTCACCCAAATCCTCCCTTTTGAATCTAAATTTTTAGGGGAAGGCACGAAGTACTTAGGGTTTCAACTTAAACCAAATTGTTACAACAAGGAAGATTAGCATTGGCTCATTGTAAAAGTGGAAAAACAATTGAAAAATTGGTGTCTAAGATGGCTTTCTAAGGTTGGTCATATATTCTTGATCAAATCTGTCTTAGAATCCTTCCTCACTTGTTGGACATCTCTTGCATGGATTCCTGAATGTATCCTAGAAAAAATCAAAAGAATTTGATCAATTTTTCTCTAATCTAGGAAGTGAGAACATGGGTGTTGCCTTGGGTTAACTTGGATAAATTTCTATACTAAAACTCTTGGGAGGATGGTGCCTAAAGAACATCTTCTTATTTTCAAAAGTCTTGAGTTTCAAATATGGATGGAGGCTAATCCCGATGCAAAGTTTATGAACATCGGTATTCATCTAAAAGTACATAGCCCCATGCTCATTGGAAGACTAGATAAGAAGGATTGATAAGCCAAGGGCTAATATCTCAGTAGTCTAGAGGGTTATCCTCAATTATTTTGATATCATTGGTGAAGGGTTGGCATGGAGGGTTAACAGAGGCGACAAAGAAAGACTTAGCCTCGATCCCATGACTAGTGCCCAAAGTCACTCATTGTCACTCCCTCTAATAGATTATAAGAAACAACCCTAAGCTTGGGTATATCTCCTTAATGGCTGATAGAGTCTTAGCAAATCAAATATTGTGGTGGAAAGTGGTATGGAAAGCCAAGTGTCCTACTAAATCCAAATTACTACTATTGTGTCTAGTGGACAAGAAGGTCCCCACTTGGAATGTCTCGCAAAGAATATTTATGATCAGGTTAGGATGGTGTTCCTTATCTAAAAACAATGGTGAAAATGCATCACATCTAGTCATGACCTACACTTTCTATAAGCAGGTTTGGAAAAAATACAGTAATGCAATGGGACAAACAAGTGCATGCGAAGGAGAGGACTTTGCGAAGAAGAATGGCTTGCAAACCCCAGTTGTCATGATATCAAACCCCTTCCCCTAATCATATGTTGGAGGGTGTGGATGGCCAAAAAAATGCCATTTTTTAGTACAAACCTTTGGTACCTAAGCATATTGTTATTAAAGCCCGCACTATATTAAGTCATTTACCATAAGAAAAATTCCTAGTCCCCCCTAGAGTGATCAGGATAGAAATCATTGATTAAACAAGGTCATGGGCCTACTTTCATGGAGCTTCAAACAATAATGGACAACATAGTGGAGGACGATTCATCCTCTTTCTCACAGAGGCTCACTTTTATCAGGTTAATATTGGTTTTGTCTAAGGGACCAACAACTAGGTGAAGCTCCTGGCTTGTAAAAAATTGTTGTTATTCGCTCTATGCACTTAGATTCATGTTTTTGGGGACTCTATACTCACTATTAATTGGCTTAACAAAAATCAAGTATGCGGGAACATTATTCTCATCCTATTCTATAGGAATACATGCGACTCGTTGACTCTTTCTTGATTTTTACATGTTCTCATATTTATAGGGAGAGAAATAGGACAACAAATTGCCTCTCAAAAGAGGGCCTTGAGATGGATTAAGGATTGTGGAATATAATGGAGATATTTAATCAACAAGCATAAATGTTCTATCATAAGTCATTTAGGAACAAAATATTCAGAACAACAAGAGCATAATACCATAGGATCCAAACATGTGCACTCTATTTTTGTATTTATTTTGTTTTTTAACCACTCAGACAATATATATCTCATTGGATGGAACTATTATACACCTCACTTTGGTTGTAATTAACATCATTTATGTTTTTCTTTTTAAATTTATGGTTAACGGTTAGGTTTCTAGTTGTTGACAATGTTGAACCTTCCAACATTTAGGGGATCTCCTCGATAAGAGTCCCAACTAGGACTCAAACTATTTGGAGTAGGAGTCCCAACAGTCGGTGGTAGTGTAATACCTTAACCGCAGTAGCATGAAGAGATAAGTAAGATAAATTTGGGTGAGAGAAAGTATGTGACCTTGTAGAGAGTCAAGTGCGATGCATGTGGTTTATAACATACAGGCGAGAAAAGGAAGTGTACCCCTTAGAAGTCTGTAATAGTACACAGATTGAAAGGAACACACGAGTCGAATGAAATCACATGCTAAAATGTGGAATAGTCCACAAATTAAAGTGACAAGTTAATCCAACAACACACATTCAATAGGTTTCATACAATTAAATACAAAGTAGTTCATAAGAAAATGTGTAAGTTAAACAACATACATTGCTAAAGAAACCAGAATAGTTCAACTACAATAACAACATATGGATGAAAGCGTCTTGGCTTTGATATTATTTTTATAGGTGAAAATTCCATCTATACATACACCATTGACAATGACTAGCCCCAATAGTGGAACATCACAGTCAAGAACACCTGCTCTTTCAAAGAAGTATACTCGCTCTACGTTGTGGAGATGCCAAGGCTTGTCATAATACTCCCAGGCCTTTTCTAAGCCTAAGCCTAGCCAAAATCTTGGCTCCCAAAATCCTATTATATGAGTTATGAGGTTCTATTTATAATAAAGGGTGGGGTGATCCGTGACATTCCCCTTTGTGACTCTTTGACTACCCTCATGATTCTTCGACTTCTTTACAAATAACTCATTACATAACATGATGACCTTCCACATTCCACTAATGACACTTAGAATTTCACTTACAACATATTTACAAATAATATTACATTTTCCACATGTACCCATATGAGACAAAATAAGCTAGAGACATCCCAACAAGACAAAACACTACGATTCTGAAGCTTGGGGAAAGACCAACTCGGAAACCTCCACTTGGTGTATCTTGGTCACATATCAATGCCAAACTTGGTACTGCATGATGGTGTCCCTAAACCACTTGATAGTGTCTTTCTGAAGGACGACTCTTTCCTCCATGGAATTCGAGTACATGGTCTTGGAACATGTATCCAACTCGTTTTGAAGTAAGTGCAGCATGGTGTTAACCTTGAACGAACCACCGACATATTGCTGCATGTTGCATGTGTTCAACTCCAAGTCTTCTCTTATGGCCTCTCGTATTAGCTGTTGCACATACTCATCGATCTCTAGCCGGAATTGGTTCTTGTGTTTAGCATTGGTCAGGCAACTTGCATCTATTCACTCTCTTCCTCAACTGCCGGTTGTTCTGGCTCACCAATCTATATTGGCAATATTTCCTCTATCATTAAGCCTTACATTTTTTCTTCTTCTTGCTTCTAATTCTCTCTTGTTCTTTCCTCCTTAGCTCTCATCCTTCCTTTGGTTCTTGTTCAGCTTGTTGTGATCTCATTTTTTCTACCCGCAAGCTTTGCTTTTATATCTTCCTTCGCTCTGCTCTCTTTATCCATTGCTCCCTCTTTGCCTTCACTGCCAAAGTTTCTTTCTCCGTGATAGGATCTTCTCTCATCTTTCATCTTTGCTCTACGCATGGGTTCTCAGAAATCATCCTCTTTCCCTTGTCCTGCACTTGATTGCTACCTATTGTGATTTTTGTTGTTGCTTCATGTCATGCTATTATCTGTAGAGAAGATTTCCAAGTTGTTTCTATACTAACTGAATCGTGGAGTTTGGAGGCATTGTAGAAGTACCTCCAAGGGTCCTCCTGATGCCAATGAAATGTCTCATGGATCCATGGAAAGTACACTCTCGCATAGTGGTCCTTGAAAATACTGTGAGGATCATACAGATTGAAGTCTTTGGTGTCAAAATTGAATCTTAATATCTCCTTATCTTCGACATCTGCATCCTTCAAGCTCTTAATATCGTACAATCTGATCCACAAAGGAAGAGCAGACCATGGTTCTTTCTTCTTCCTATGCAGTATTGTTGACAACCACGTGGAGAGGTGATATGAGATGAAGATCGCACTGAAGATTCCTTAATCTCCATGGGAATTCCACAACTCCAAGTTCAAATTTGAAAATTAGCTCTAGATGCATACATTACATAGAATGGTGAGAGTGCCCATAAACATGGTATCATCAATAGATTTTTGATGAGTTATTGGGAGATCTGCTCCAAATAAAAAAAAAAAAAATTTGATTTGATTCTCTGAAGTTGTTTCTTTGAGAGCTCTCCCCAACCATTCCCCTACCAATATGAAGAGGAAAGGTAAGAGTGATTATCCTAGTTGAATGCCTCAAGATTTTTTAAATGGATTGGAAGGGGAAGCATTTAATAGAACACACAAGAAGATTGATGATAACAAATTGGTAAAGTAGTTTATCTATTCTTGATTAAATCCAAAAGCCCTAATAATGTTGAAGAGGTATTTCCAATTTAGCTTGTCAAAAGCTTTTGAAAGGTCTAGCGTATGAAGCATACCATGTTTTTCTTTAGTTTTTCAAAGAGTGTATGGTTTCATGGGTAACCATGATTCCATACAATATTTGGTGACCTTTGATGTAGCTTGTTTTCTCTAGTGAGATGAGATTTGGAAGGAGAGGTTTGAGCAATTTTGCCATAATATTAGTGATGATTTTATAAATGGCATTGTAGAGAGTGATGGGTATGTATCCATTAGGGTGTTCCACTTTATCTTTCTTTAGCACTAGTGAGAGAAAAGTTCCATCTAGTGCTTTTAAGATGGATCATGCTTTTTTGGATTTTTCCATTGCCTACCAAATATCCAAACTCATTGCGGACCAACATATTTAAAAAATATATATTATGAAGCCATCTAGTGTAGGGGATTTATTACCTAGAGTTTCTTTAATTGTTTCTTGAACTTCTTCAAAAGATATTTCTCTAAGGAGGGAACCATTTTGTTCTTGTTTTACCATGGATGGGATGTGCCTAGAGATTTTTTGAATCACCTATTGCCTATTAGAAATGGGCTATGTAAAGAAATATTGATAATAACATATTAGATTTTGAGTTATATCTTGATGTCCCTGCAATTTCACTCCTTTAGGATTTTTGATGGAGGAAATGTGATTGTGATGGAGATGTTGAAGCAAATATTTTTCGAAAAATGTTATGTTTAATTCACCTTCTTTGAGCCATCATACAATTTTTTTGTTTCCAAATAAGTTCATCCTACTCATGGAGCTCCTAAGCATTAGTAAGAGTGATGGTTTATTCTTTAATTAACATCTGAAATCGACCTTATAGGATGGCTTCATGTTGTATTTCCTCCATCTATTTCTCTAGTATGCACTTTTCCTCTAATATGTTACTCAATTCGATTTTCTTCTAGCATTTAAGCTATCGTTTAATGTGTTTTAAGTTTTTATGGATGTCATACATTGATGTACCTTACAATGCTATATGTTCCTCCCACCACTTCATTATGTTAACTTGAAATTCTATATGGTATAGCCAAAACTTCCCTAGGAAAAAAATCCTATTATGAGTTCAATACATTATGTCAATATTTAGACAGATAGGCCAATGGTGTGATCCACGACTCAAACAATCAAGTTTACAAACCACTTTTTGTGATCCTCCATTTCTGTTATTCCAAGTAAAAATGGCATTTATAGTTTTGATATTGACTAGGAGAGAAGAAACCATTGCTTCCTAAAATTAAATGGAATTTGGATCATCTTTTTATCACTCCTCTCTTTTCTTCTAGTGTTTTTATGAGGTTTAAAACTCCATCAAGCATCCAAGGAGAGGGAGAGAGAAAAATATAAGTGCTATAAATGGAATGGGGGAAAGGGGATTTATCCTTGGGTGATGGAAGACCATAAATGTTATACAACTAGCAGGTCTCAGATGAGCCAATGAGTTGAAATTGGAAGGTGATAATTTTAAAGGAGGAAAACATGTTAAGAATGATAATTTCCTGAGGCTTCCATATAATGGCAAGGTTTCTTATTTGTCCCTGAGTATCAATAAAATTTCTCTACAGTCTCTTCCTTATTTCCTTGTTAGTTTTCTAATTACATCACTTGAAGTTTTGTTTTCCTAAATCATCATGACTGTGGGGTTTTTAGAGTACCAATTTTCTTAAAGGGGTCTGTATTTTATTTTTCAATTGAGGTTCTAATATTCCAATAGATAATTTTTATGTCAAGGGTATGTTGGAAGTGACAAAAACTTCCATAATTGCTTTGATTCATCCTAAGTTGACCAATATATCTCCTAATCCTGATAGGATTTGTTTATTTCCCTTCCATTTTCATTTTTCTTCCTTGTGGGGTTTAACAAGGCCCTTGATTGGCTTGGATTAAACTCCTAATGATCCTTTGTTACATTTCCTTGATGCCAATTTTAAGGCAGATTGGTGAGATTTGAAATATGCTCAGCTTCGTACCTTGACTTGATGTTTTGGGAGAGTTTGTGGGTATTTTCCTTCCCATTCTTTAGTGATTTCTACAAGTTAGAGTGAATCTTAATCCATACCACCATTAAAATCTAAGGATTTATCTAGGCCACATTCTAGAGTAATTTGATGAAGGGGAGGGGCAGGCGAGAAAGCAAGGGAAGAGAGGAGTAGCTCTAAAGAGGATAGAGGAGGTGGATTTCAACCATGCATAATTATTTTAGGTGACAACGAGGTCAAGGGAGGATTAGGTGACTCTAAGGAGGAAAGTGGGTCAAACCGATTGTTAGTGGAAGGTTTGTTTCTTAAGAGTTGGGATGCAAGGGAGGGATTTTAGGGTCCTTACACTTGCCTCTAGTTTTTACGAAGTCATCATCATTAGGAGAAGAGATAGAATCAAGGTTAGCATTTACAACGAAAAGAGGGTAGTTATAGTAAGGATGTTCATATTTGTGGAACCTTTAGCATCAAGAGGGATATGCTCATAATGTAAGGTTTTCTTCCAGAGCTCATCCTAGTAATAAATATTTGTTGATTCTAGCAGAAACTTAGAGATATTCATGTAAACATAAATATAGGAATAAACATATACCTAGCATGTTTTGTTTCTTCCTAAGCTTTGACAAAATCACCAAGGGTGTTGCCAATATTAGCTAGAATTTCTTCATCGCATAATTCCTACAACAACAAGTACATGATATTCTAGACTAGAGCTACTATGAAATTTTCCTTATCAAGTAGAAATCCTCCCATTGAGAAGTGGAGATATAGCCCAACTGAGTTGAGCAAGTATGATCCATTTTAAAAGACTCAAGTTCTATCTTCAATATTAGCAAAGTGAAAAAACCTTTGGCTCCTAATTCCATTTAATTTTCCCCAAGCTCCCATTTTAACTTAGATATACTGGGAAATTGCATTCTTTGAAGACTAGATGCCAGGAAAGTTTCTAATTAGGGTGTGATCCCACATGTATTGGATATATTCTCCGATATGGATAGATTGAATTTTGAATATAAGATCTATTATTGCTATAGATAGACATTACAATGACATTCATTTGGCTAATTGGGTATTGGACTGCAACAAATTTTGTTATTTACCATTAGGGTTTTTGATCAAAGCAATGGTTTTAGCAGTAAAAGGTTTTCGAAATGATTTTATCCTATTCTAATAAAAAAATTTGTTTCCCATTAGGGTTTTCACTGGAAACAATGAGTTTAGTAGCAAAGGGTTTTCTAGAATGATTATATCGTGTTGTAAGAAATTTTGGTGTTTCCCATTAGGGTTTTCACTAGAAACAATGGGTTTAGTAGGAAAAGGTTGTCGAGAGAAATTGCAAAACATTGTTCAGAATAATTGTATGTTGCTACAATCTTGTTCTATGAAGGAGATCCATTCCCTCCACTAGCATTAGCCATAGGAAGAGCAGTTGGACAACCACGAAAAACACATTGGCTAAGGTTTAGTAGCAGAACCAAATTTTGCAGACTATGTAGCAAGAAAAAATGACTCAATTTACAGATTATTAATAACATAATTGTTTTATTAAATAGTTTAAATATGCTAGATGTTTAAATAAATAATATCTTCTTTTTAAATTTGTTAGAATACTTTTTTTAATATTCCATAAATAATATTTTTTTAAATTTCTTTCATTTTATTAAATTATAAATTATAATATTGTATTATTTTGTTTTTTATGTTATTTTTCTACTTTTAGTCTTAATAAATAAAATGACCAGTAAGATTAAAAAATACATATTTTTTGAATTTTTATTTAATTAATCTCTAATCATATGAATATGGAAAATAATTAAAAAATTGTTAATGATAGTAAGAATTCAACATTTTTATTGTCTTTCTTTATGTATGTAATATTTATCACTATTGTAGTATCATTAGCTTTTTTATCTTTGAATATTCCTTGTCCCACAATGCATAAGTTCTAAATAAATCTTAAAAGAATTAAAGCCCACAATCCAAATGTAAGACATATACTCAAAAATACGACAGTGTTCAAAAACTTATTTGTGTGTGTATAGTGAGAGTAAAGGGGTATGTTTCATTCCTTTATACTCAATAGCTTTCCATTTTACTTTCCAACAACTCTTATCATCTCTTCCAAAATCATGGCTTAGCAAACTAATCATACCCACATTATCATAAACAAACTTGTGATTTATTATTATTTTTTAATTAGATCTTTGTTTTTAGTATAATCCTATTAAATGCTATGTTAGCAACATCTCTTAGTAGCATAATGCAACATCTCTCACTAAATGAACTGTCTCAAAGGGGAATGTCAAGAGTCACCCAACCCTTTGCTATAAATAGTACCTCATAACTCATTGTAGAGGCTTTTGGTCAGCCCAGCGTCCGCTAGGAATATCTTAGAGAAATCTTTAATAGTATTGTAACGAGTGTTGGCTTCTCCACTGCGCAGAGCTAGTATATCTCTTTGAAGGAGCATACGGTTGTGGCTGTAAGGTTCCGCTGTGAAAACTAGTGGTTGGACATTGATGTATTGTATGACTGGAACTTACACTTCTTAATATAACAAAGGAAACACATTTCATGCATATGTTGTATTGTATTTTAGCTATCTTGAGTACTCTAAATGATATATGTATTCGTTTGGTTACGCATGTATGTGTAGCTATTTCTGCATATGTATGTATGAATCTTTCTGAAATGTGTTGTTGGTTTAACCATCACTTTTGATTGCTAGCTAACTTGCCTTCCATGTTGTGATGCATCTTTGCTCGTGTGTTCCCTTCTTAACTCTATGCTATCACAGGTTTCCAAGGGACACGCTCACCTCACCCTCCATGTGTTAGAACCTCTCATGCACCTTCCTTGACTTACCGCATAAGTCACACCCTTGCTACCAACAGGGACATCTTACTTGTCTCTGTCACATCTATCATGGAGTCTTGCACTCTCCTCCCTCCATGATGTTTTTTGCGTGCCGAATCTATTACCATCACAAGGGAGTTTTTCAATCTCTTATCCACATATAAGTATGATGGTGAAGGTGAAGTGTCCTGGCCTGAGTTCTTACATGACTTCCTTGCCATGCTTCATGAGGAAGATGGATGTTTTGATGAACATGCTAGTCTTCTACTTGCATACACACTTCGTGAATCTCCACATCGGTAGTTGTGCAACCTATTGGCTGCCAATGTGCACTCACTTGAGCACTTATGTGATCTCATTGAAGACACTTTCTATCATTTTGATCCATAAAATCTTGACCAAAAACTGTTACAACAATGACAGGCTCCACATGAATCGCCTATGGACTTTTGACAGTGCTTCCATGATTTACAATTTCAAGCTCCAGAGAGCTAGATGAATTTTTTCTATATTTGGGATAGATTCAAGTATTTCCTTAAGAAATTTTCCCATCCCAAGAAGAAGTTTGAACTCAAGCCTCGCTCAACATTCTTCAGTGATGGAGCTACACAATCACAAATGGACACGGTCACTATCACAATTGATTGTTTGTTGTCCCCTCATCAAGCAACTCCACCACTGCAAAGTGATGCGGGAGATCATGCTTACACATCTATTCAGCTATCACAACTTCCCAACATCACTCCGCTTAATTTTCGCACAGATTTGGTTGTGATCCCATCGAGTTGTCATATGCACTTTGTACCACAACCTTAGTCTTCGTACTCAGATGATCCTTCAAATGATACTATCTTATATTCTTCCATTCTGGGCTCTACACTTGTTTTGAATGAGGATCAAGCCATCGATGGAGTTGGTGTTGCGCAACCAACATGCGATGTCATTCATGAAGAGTATGACTAGGAGCTTGAGCATCAACACTTGGTGAAGAATGACTCCCTTATGTCCGAGCCTTCTCCGTTCTTTCCTGACGTATTTGGTGAACCTGCCATCCATGATTTCACATGTGTATCTTCATCTACGGATGCACCCATTGTCGATCACTCGCAGGACACACCGGATGGCAGTCCATCATCTGACAACGAAGAGGATAAGTTATTCATTAAAAATTCACTTGAGATTTAGATTCAAAAGGGAGGATCTAGGTGAAATGGAAAATCTCTTAATTGTCCAAATGGTGGTAGGATATTAGAGAGTTGAGGTTTTTTATAGACATGCCTATGGCTTTTCCATATAAGGAGAGAGTCTTCAATAGTATGTTTATCTCCCATAGAGACCCATTGTAAAATATGAGAATGCCACCTACAAAGAGGAGGTGCATGATAGTTAGTGTGGGGGTACTTTTGAAAGTCCCCGAGCAATTTCACCTTTGTCAAAAGACACCTTCTCTATTAAAAATTTATGGTGGACAAATTTTTGACTCTAATCTTTACAATGATGACCAATTGTAATTTATCATATTAAATTAAAAAGCAACTCTCTCTCTCTATATATGTGTGTGTGTGTTATATTTCATATCGAAATATACATCATGCAAAGTATATTTGCATAAAGCTTCAAAAGATCAAGAAAAATTAATCTACACAAAACATAAAGGTCCTCAATTCTCCATCATCATTTTAACTCATAATATCATCATATTTCTAATGCTACTACCTCCAAAGCCTATCCCTCAAAGTACTAGTGGATTTCCAAAACTACCTAAAAATCATGAACTACCGATCAACTAGAGTGTTCAACTCTCTGTAAATGTGATGAGAGTTGAACCATTCTCATCTCCTGATTTCACTTTCAATCTAAAAAAAATATGGAGCTGAAATTCCAGCCTGTCTATTTATCCAGTCCACAAATAGCTTTTTTGCCTCATATATAAGTCCTCCAGATGTGGAGTTTTTTGCCTCGTAAAAGTTTTCAATCTATACCAAAACATACAAAACATAAAATTTAATTAAATTATTAAATCCTCTCCCCACACATACACGTCTATAATTTTTATATTAAAAATAATATTATTTAAAATTTTTTCTTAAAATTATATTAAATTTACTTTTACATTACAAAATTTACTATCACAATTTCAAATATCATTTAATTTTTTTTTTCAACCTTAAAAAATATTCATAAACATTCTTTTTACCTTCATAAAATA
>APFE030029376.1:0-22781 GCA_000404065.3 Pinus taeda
ACTCTACTCAGGATAAAAATGCACCCGAGGAATTACATGACGAGGAAAGGAAAGTAAGCATGTTCATGATGAAAGTATGACAGGAGAGAAAGGTGATACATAGGAGGAACAATCGGTTCCTAGCCAGACTACACCCAAAGAAATTCTGGAAGAAGAGGTGGTAGAAAAAGAAGACACCCGGGAAATAATAGAACCAGCCAGGGTTCTTTCCTCTGAGCAACCCGAGCAGAGCAATGAGGAAGCACCCCAAGAGGAAAACCAGGGAATTGGCCAGGATAGCAGTCCAGGCCCAAGTAAATAGACAACTGTTCCTTCTAAGGAAGTAGAAGAAATCAAACAATTACGAAAATAACTAAATGTGATATTTCGACTTCAGCTGCAGATTAGGAATTTGAGGATAAGAAAGAGAACAGAGAGAACTTCTGGGGAAACACATGCAGCTACTCCGGTGAAAACCCCCAAGAAAAAGGTTTGAAAGACCCTTGTTCAGCTTGTTGTTCAAAATCTTGCTGAGGAATAGTCTGCTCTTCAAATTGATGACGAAGAGCAGCTTGCTGTTCAAACTGTCGTTGAAAAACAGTCTGCTATTCAAGAGCAGACTGTCGTTCAAAAGCAAAAGGAACATCATTCTACTGTTTCTCATATTGAAGTACAAACAGATGATATATTGACTGAGGACAAGGAAGTTCAGACAGAGGCACAACCGTCTGAAAGGATGCAGATTATGAATGCAGGGCAACGCAATAGGAAGATTCAGGTGAACCTCCCGCTCACCACTACCATGTGGGATAGTGATCCGAGGACGGTAACCCTACGAGAGGGTTTGATTCAAGCTCAACAAGTAGCAGAAAAACTCGCAGAACAAACTGTCCCTTAGGAAAGGTATGAAGAATTACAACAGCAGCTAAGGAACGTTAACTGATCTGAAAGCTAGGCCTTTGAAGGATGGTGAAAGGAAGAAGAAAAAGTCACAAAGGTAACTCATAGGTTAGATATAGTTATCAAGCAGATGGATACCTTATGCTCTTTGTACACTGACGTCCTAGCCTGTAGAGGCCCTGCTAGGAATTATGCCCTGTTTTTAATGGAACGGTATTTGCAATTGAAAATAAAAGTTTTCAGAGCAGACACCCCTATACAAATTAATACCATTAATGATTTTATAAATTGCTGTAATCATTATGGAGTGAAGGTTAAAAGGTTACTGTGTGAGTTCTATCTGCATAACCTTGTATTAGACCAGGACACAGAGCAGAACCCCAGCCCTTTTGTTGGGGAAATCCAATTGCAGGCATTTATTTCTTTTGGGGTTAATCAAATCAAGTGTCTTAAAGCCTATAATGATTTTCGAAGACAAGAAAATGGATTAGACTTATGGGTAAGAGTTGAGCCTAGGAATCCAGTGTAGTTGTGGAGGGAACATAGGAACCTCATGGGGACTCCAGGCGTGATTGAAGCATTAGGGCCCATTCATACAAAAATCAATCGGCATGGAATATAATCCTTTCTCACTATTAAATACCTTGCCATTGATGCGGCTAAAATTTGATATCAGATCTCTAATCCAAATATCCAACTCAGGGAACCATTTAATTATGAAAAATTTAAGTTATTCGCCGATCGCTTGCACCTCTATGGCAAAGTTATCCTGAGAGCAAGTCCATCCTGGTTAGGATATAGATACCAGATTCCAATTATTTGGCACCCTACACCTGGATACCAAGCCCTGTATGAGATGCCTGAGGGTCAAATTAGCCATTTTTTTGAACACCTAGTTAGGCATCATGGTTGTAGACCACCAAATGAAATCCCATATCCAGCCTACTCTCTCACTGCCTTACACATCAACTACAATGTTTTCATGAGGGCATGAAAAAGGGTAAGCAGGGGGTGCGTGGAGTACTAAAGAAGGTATGTTTTTGGTGATTATTTTAGCTTCTTTTCATTAGAACTTACAAACCATTTGCATCATGAACTAGGAAGATAATGGGAAATCATGATAAAATCTATAAAGATATATATGTAACATGAAAATGCTAATGATTGCTATTTCTTATGCAGGAAAAGGCAAAAACAAAATATTGTCGTCCCAAAGAAAAGGACAGGGCCAAGTTAACCGCTGTCCCTTTGGCAGGGAACCATATGCAAACAAGGCAAACCAAATTAAAGCATATCATCCAGGGAAAGGAAATGGAGATATCGACTCAGCACAAGAAAGTAAAGGGATAACTGAGAGTCAACAACTTGGCGAATCCCTCTGGATCCTTTGATCCTGAGGGATCATTGCTTTAACTATTTTTGCACCTAGACATCTCCATCTTTGCCATTATAAAAAGGGATATCACCATTAGCCTAAAAAAAAAGTCAGTTATGTTTTTATGTAACTTTTCTTAAGTTTGAGACTTTGATCATCGACTCTCATTGAGAATTGATCTGTTGTAATTATGTTTTATGCATTAATACAAACTTGGTTTCTATTTCATCTTTGATTTTGGAATAACCTCAAGCGGTGTACCCCTGGAGGCTAAGGGCCCGACCCTGGTGGAACACTTGCTCTTGTACTATTAATTTTGGTTTATGCATGGTTTTTATTATCAACTCTATTTGGTAATCTGATATGTTTTGTTATTTTACATCATAGCTCTATTACGTTTGATTTACTGAGTAATATCATTTTTGAACTAGAACCATTATATTAACTTTGCAACCTATTACTGTTCCTTTAAGCGCTGATATAATATTGATGGTCTTTACAGAATGTTGTTGTTGTTCCATTACAGAGTATCTGTTTGTGCACTTATCCCTTGGTATTACTGAATTCATCTTAGAGATTATATTTCCTTGCGATTGTTGAATCTATTAACGTTGTCGTTCCATTACAAAATACAGTTGTATTCTTTATAACTAAGATTGATATCTGGATTACCAAGATTAGATTACTATTAAGGTGTGCTGTGTGTTAAGTTGTTGTGCATATATATTTGGCTTTCAAGCACTATTCTATAGTCCATTATTAAGCATGCTATTCTATTTCTGTGTGCTGCTCGATTCATCCTTAAAAGTAGGGGATTTCCATTTGATATCTGTAGGACATGATTTTTGCAGTTATTCTTGTAGTCTAAGGTGTTGTTGCTTATTACTTTCAGTTTTTGTTACAACTTCCTAGTCGTTGTTCCATTCTTTATTTGTTGTTCCATTTCCTGTGGTTTGCATTATTATTGTTTTGGTGTGCAGAACGATCTGAGACTGTAGTGGGCATTGACATTTGTTGTCTGGTCCCCAGATCGACGATCTATTCCTTGATTACTTTTGGTTACATCAATTTCTAAAGGGATGAGTTATTGTTACTAGACCCTTGACTGATATATTGCTTATTTTTCTGAATGAATGATTTAGGCTTCAAGGTATTTTCTTTCAAGCATCCATTTACTCTTGTATTTTCTTGAGCACTATACTACTAGCATTACTCTAGCAAATGATAGCCTCAAATTGAGACACTCTTTGAAATAACAAAACGTTCCTGGATTGACAAATTAATGTGAGGTAATTAGAGGTGAAAGAGACCCTTTTTATGACTCGACATGGAGGTTGAAACCAAAGGCACTTTGGAACACTTCACTGGCTCAATTATGCCAAGGAAAAGCATGTCAATGCAACAAGTGGTTGTAATCTTGAATGGTCAAGATGGATGAAAAGACATAGCCATAGAACAGTGGAAAAATGCAGCAATTTAGAATTGGGAAACTTTCATGTTGTTTAACTGAGGGTTGAGGGCACATATAATTCTTATTGAGTCATATAACAAATTTACACTATGGGAAATATAGTAACTATGTATAGCTTGGGCAATTCCTTGTTGTTTATGAATATTCTGTAAATGTAACTCTCCATTATATGTTACGCTTTGCATATGATAGTGGTAACAAATTGACCTGGAACTTTGTGTGAGGGTTACACTAGGCACTGTCCAGGATATAACTTTCCTCACTATACCTTCTAAAATCAGGAAAAAAAATAGGTCACAAGGGTTACTCTATAAAAAAATAAAAAGGTGTGCCAAGAACTATAAAATTCTACAATGAGTGTAACACTCAATTATGGAGGTGTCAGGCTTAGCATTACTCTTAAATTCAGGGTATTTTTGGCCCAGATCTAAAGTTTCAGGCAAGCATTTCAAATACTATTAGAGACTGCAACATCTAATCTTAGTTTGTATCAATAGAGGAATTATATAGGGTGGGTCTATGCCTCCAAATAAGTGAGTTTCATCCACTACAACATTCATGTCAAGTAAGCCAAACAACCTGATTTTCCTCTTGGTTCCAAAAATGATACCCTTATATAGAAGGGTACTATATTTGATGATATTTCAACATCTAATGGGATGTGGGCAAACAAAAAGGGCACATTCATCTGAGAGTTTAGACTTAGAAAAAGAATCCCCATGAAAGGAAACAGGAAGAGAACAGGCAATGGTTCTTGTTGAATCAAACTTTGAAGAATGTCCGAAAGTCAAAAAAAGAAAGGCAATAAAGAGAAATTAAGTGATTATTTTCACACTTAATTTCACAAATTTACTTTTTGTAAATTATTTTTATAGTTTTTTATTTTTCTCTCATAGTCATGAGGCATATCTCTGGAATTATCTAAGCATATGAAAAATGTAATTTTGTTCTTTCTTTCATGATCAATAAAATTATGGGTATCTTTTCTTCATAAATAAAAAAAAAAATAGAAGCTACTCGAGTAAGGATGAATATAATTACTATCTTTGATGTGTCCATGTTTGACCGTTTTTTAATCCTTCCATGAAAGAGAAAGCAATGGATTGAATGCAAATATTTTAGGTTCTACCACATCTTGATATGTTAATGCTTCTTGTTTTGATATAAAACAACCACTTAATTGGCTAGTGTAGGACTCCTCTGGAGATTTCTATCCACAGTAGCATCTCTGTGGGGAAATGTGTGTTATCAGAGGTTGCTCCAACTAAATAGCAACCAACAGGGACCCTAAGCTACACACAAATGAATAATGAAGAATATTGTTATCTATGAGTGCCGATATGAAGGTCTGGGACAAAATTATGCATACATTAGACCTTTTTGTTTAGCAGATCAAGATCTGGAAAGGCAAATATGTGATTAATATTATATATACATGTGTGATAATATTTAGTGCAAGGAAAGTCTAACCCACAATTTTTTTGACATTTTGTTGGAGTTGACCTATAATTGTTATTGAAGATGATGAACAAGTAAAGTAGGAATGCCTATTCAATAAGAAATATAAACTGATAGGAACAGGGCCGACTTGTGAAGGTGTAAAAATTGGTATGGTTTGAAGGGACCGATCCCTTTTAAAAATACCCCTATGCGAAGTAGATCCATGGAACCTGTCTATGTCTCAATGTTAGTGACATATCAACACATACCAATTTTGAGAGCTTTTGTAGGCAGGAACCAACATATGTAGAGCATCTAGGTCAGTGGGCCTCACAGTTTGTGAGAAAGAGTGAGAAAATGATAGAGTATTTTCTTATTTCAATACTTGAAAGAATATCTACAATTTTTTTAAGGTAATTTCAACTTACGAGTTATACGTCTTTTTAAGTAAATTCTACTCATTTTCATAATTTTAAGGGGTTTCATGGATCCAAAAATAGGGAATGAGCGGATGGAACAAGAGCTTACTAATGGTGACATCGTCATCAAGGCTCTAAAGCATCTTGTCAATTTCCTTGGGGCTAAATGAGGAGTGCAGGATGCTTGCAATAGTCCTGGTGGTCACAATGTTGGCTTTCTAAGCATCGTTTTACTTGGATCTTCTGCTTCTTCTCCTCTACTATGATAAATGGCCTAGTCAACTCATCAAATGGCAATGCCATCTATGCAAATAGTAATAGAATGCAACACAGAGATTAAAGTAAAAAAAACAATTGATTTTGAATCAGAGACCTACCATGCATGTACTCTATGTGTGGAAGACTAATGTGGGTGAAATTCATTGAATTTACAAATTGATCATACCTTGGCACCATCAATAGACTAAAGATAATATGGTGGGGTTCAATGTGTCTACTACTTATAAAACTGTCATTGGAAACTCTCTGAAATCTCGTTTTGGCTCCTTCCTTTTGAAACTTGAACAAATCCTCATTGTCCTAGAAAGTCATTGAATTAACGATTAGCGTTTTCAAAAATTTTGAAATTTTCCCTCACTAAAAAATGGTACAATTTTAGTTGTATTAATTGAGCAACTAACTACTCTTACATATTTTTTTGGTTTATGTTAGAAAACATTTATCACATAGTATTATTTATCATAATAACAATAATTATCTAATTTTAATGTTGGGGTTTATATGCAATGATTTTGTTGTTAAATTTTAGTGGATAGAATTTGTGATCTCTCAAAGGAAACACTTACGTATTCTTTCATATTAGGTAGGTGCAAGAAAAAGAGAGCATATAGTAGGTGGATTTAATAGTTAAAAACAAGTGTTAGTTTCTTAAAGTTCATAGGACAAATTTGGAAGGGGTAGGGTATGTATCCTTCTCTAGGTTAAATAAATTCAAATTGTTGTGTGAATGGGGTTGTAATACCCTTGTTTTTCATCTTGAGAAAATGGAGTCCTCTCCTAGTCACTCGCATATTTTAGGTTGTCATAAGAAAAATAGGTTCTTTTCCATAAGATGTGAACATTTCATTTTAAGTAGTGCAATAAAAGAGTTTCAGCAAGGCATTAACAGATGGAACAAGCTTGAACATTTGGAATGCTAGTGTTATGTCATACTTTAGGTAAGAGTGCACGTCTAGGAAGACTTTAACAAGGGATGAAGAGGTGGAATAGTCGTGAAGAAAACTTAAGACATTTGATGCACTGCATGAAGGAAACTTCGCACTGCTACTAAGTGAACATTCCTTCATCAATGTTGATACCCTCTCCTTGGCACAACAACTTTGCAAGATGAAGAAGAAATGTGAAATGCATGTGTGACCCACTAAAGATGTTGGCAAGGTTGTTGCAACATATATAGATGTTATGTCATGTTTCAAAAGGAAGTGTTTGAGCTTGGAAGGTTACCATTGGAGTAGATTTATCATGGAGTTCCAAGGAGGTGCAAGGATCTGGTAAGGAGAAAATTATACAAATCCAACAAATAGGCCATATTGGGTCAAGATATTACTACTTTGGGATATCCAAAGTTGAAGGTGCATTTTATCTGTAGTCTAACCACTTCGGTACATGCCACATCTTAATGGTGTCTTGTACTTTTTGTGTGTGTCATTGGAGTTAGTGCATTGTGTTTAATGAACACTAGCAAGAATGCATTCCATGAAGGAGAAAAGACCACAACTCAGAGATGACATAACCATTTAGCATCATAAGGTGGGATATGCCCTAGTTTGAAGGAGACAACTAGAACCATCTTAGAGTGTGATGGGTTGTGCCATCAACATAGGTCCACTTACATGGGTTGAGGTGTAAAGGTACCCCATTAGTTGAGGAAAATGATTACAATTCTTACCTATATAAAGTGTTTATGATATAATATTAGTTGATTTTTTGTTGGAGAATGGAAGAGGAAAAGAATAAAGGAGAGGCATTGAGGTTTGTTGTAAACTAATAAAAAGGAAGTAAAAATGTCTCTTTTTAGGAGGTTTATTCAAGTTGTCTCTTCAAATAGGACTAAATTTTAGTTGTGGCTAGGCATACCATGTGCCACATCTCCCATGATTTGTGTTTCATGTGTGCTATAAAACCTCGACCTAGCATGCTTGTGCTGTGGAAAAGCCTTCCTCAAGTATTTTTCTCCACATATCTAGCATTTTTATGGACCCTTCCCATGACTCTTGGATCCTTCTTTAGCAAAATAGTCCTTGCCTATAGTGTTAAATATTCATTGACACTGTTAACTCGTAGGGGCGGTATGCGATTCCTTAATCATTTTCTACCTTTTACCCTATAATTTGGTATTGTTCTTAGACTTCCAATCAAGAATAAAACCTTGCATGTGCTTGGATTGAGTATAGAAATGTTTCATCTTTTTAATGACATAATTCAATATCCGAGGCTTGTGGATCTCAATTAAATATTTGACTGATAGAGGCAACCCACTAATAAATCCTTAGACCTTTTCCTTCTCATCTTTAATATATGGGACATATCTCAGCAACTCCAAGAACTTGGTGATATTCTTCATCCGACATTTGTCCCATCCTGAGCTCATAAAATTATTTTCCTTTCCTTTCATAATGGTTTTCTAATAATTAATTTTCTCTCAAGAGCCTTTCAAATTCATTCCAATTCAAGTCTTCCTTAGTTATTCCCTGGCACTCTTCAAGTCTTCCCACCATATGTATGCTTTTCATTTCAGGCTGTAGGTGGCTACCTTTTCTTTCGTACTCTTAGAATATATATGGATTATTAAGTACCTCTCCATCACAAAAAACCAAGCTTCTACATCAAATTTCTTCATCTCTCTATCAAATGTCTATGGTTTTACCCTCTTAAATTCCTCAAGCATATGGTCAATTTCCCTCTTTCTATGATGGTGATGATAAGAATCGTGATGATATCTCATGGTAATAGAACCAAAATATTTACTAGAATGATGGACGTAAGTACTATTCCTTCTCTTTATGGTTCTTAATGGCACATTCCCTGTCATTGTGTCTTCACTTTCCTTTATGTGCCATTTCTTGGACCTGCTGCCATTTGCCCTATTCATTATCTCTTCTAATGAAAGATTGATCTACCTATCTCTATGACTAACCTCCAACTCATACTGCCTCTACCTCTGCAAATCTGAGAATCTTTGCAGTATCATTGTATTTACCTCAACTTGTTTTTCTTGATCCCTTACCAACCTTTCATTATCATCCTTACAACTCTTGATCTCGACCCTTAGGCTCCTCAAGTGTTAGTTTTTGTAGCATTAGATGGTATTCTAATCTTGAAACCTTGTGGAGAGGGTAAAATGCATGAGTTATCCAAAAACCATATATTGTTTCTAGAAGTTCCACCTAAGGATGACTCAATTAAATTAATTAGCAATAATTAAAAATTTCCTAAGTCCAAATGAGGAAAAATGGTTAATTAATAGTAATTAATTGAGAAAGGTGAGAATTCTCTCGAAACTCACATGGATCGACTTGGAGATGATATTAACCATCGATTAAGTTCTAATCATGGTTGTTTGAGTCCCAACTAGAGATTATAAGAATAGGTCGATGGGTAGATAGAGAACACACTAGTGTAGATACTTGGTGATCAAGGCAATTTAGTTGCAAGTGATTTCGCAGCGAGATTGAGCTAGTGATCAAGTAGCAGGTGTCAAAATGGAAAAGTAGAAGATTTCTAAAGGAGTTCAAAGTTCCAAAAGAGTCAGGAGAGGAGGCCAAAATTATTCTCCAGGAGGTTATGTAGGGGCAGTGCATAGCCTCAAGATAGGGAACTTCATTTAGCTCAAGCAAAGGTAATTTTTAGTTCTAGTGGTTAGGAAATTTTTCCATAGTGTTAGAGAGTCAATTTCCCAGTCAACAACAAACATAATGATTTGATTTGCATTTGTTTTAGGCTAAGTGTTTGGTAGAATACACAATGGTGACATAGGGCCTGCACAAAGTAAGGTGGACAACTTGCTTTTTAGAGGCAATGAGGTGTCAAGATTGTTCAAAGAGGGGGTAAAATCCCTTAGTATATTTTTGCCAATATTTCTCTTGGGTAGAATCACCAATTTGGTGAAATTTTATTTTAGCCAAAAAAATTCTTGCTGCATAATAATAAAAACCCTCAGTGTTGCATTGGTTTTCCCACATTGGGTTTTTCAGGGGACATTTGTCCAAAGATAACAGTGTCAATTTTATGTGTTGTGCTAGTATTTATTAGTTTTGGTTTTTGCTTCTACAATATTTTTATTTGTGAAGAAATTGCAGTGAGATTAATTTGATAATAAATTGAAGAATCAGTTAGGTGAATTAATTCCAGTTTTGTTCATTTCTAGGAATGTTTCTCATGGTATAAGAGAAAATTTTATTAGACAGGAAGCTTAGAGTTAGAGGAGGAAAATTTCACTATTCAAAGTGATCAGCAAGCCAAAATTTTTATAGGTTGCATTATGATTAGCATGACAATGCAAATTCTTGGACAGGGTTCAATTTTCTAGTTATAGGTGGCAAGAAAACTCAATTTGTCTAGGAAATATATTCCACCAGGTAAAGGGAGAAACAACTCAGTATTTTAGGAGAGTAGAGTTATTGTATGGGCAAGAAGGGTTTGCAGTAGTTTTCTAGAGAAGATTTAGTGTCAGTTTGAAGAGAAATTTCATCATAGAGGGAGTTTCTCTCACAGGGTTTCTAGTTTTAGAAATCCAAAATTTTCAGTTGCAGAGGAAGAACCAACTAGCATGAATGCACATTTTCATTGGGTGTGTGAATTGCATAATAAGTAGCCAAATACGAGTAAGAGGGAGATATTCATCCCAATTCAAGTTTTTGCAGAAATGGCCACAACTGGGCTTTGGGATTATGGCAGGTTGGAGGGAGTTTCCAACTATTTCATATGGAAGGCCAAGATGTCCTTCCTCTTAAATGAGCATAGCTTGAAAACCTTTGCAGAAAATGTTGTGGAAGTACCTACCAATGCAGTTCAACTGAAAGAGTACAAGAAATAAATGGCTAAGGTGAAGTGGATGATTATGGTTTGATTCTGGGACCATATAGTCTCACGGATATATCGGAATCCTTCCAAATAGAGGAAGATGTTCCTGAAAGAAAAGTGGAGGAGCACAAGGATGCAAAAGGGTGATGGAATTGATCCCTTTCTCGCCAGAATTTAGGATAATTAGGATCAAATTGTAACCATATGAGAAGAACCTCATACTACATATCTTGTGTATGTGGCCATGGAAAATGTCTTAGAGGAATGGGAAATCTTCTTCCAAGGTATTTTGGGGTGAGATATATTACCAGGATGGGACAAGATATGGTTAGACCTACAACAAGAAGGCATGAAGAAAACCTTAGTGAAGGTCTCCACTAATGGAAGCAACAAAAATGGATCAAAATGTGAGAAGGAGGATGAAAATCTCGCCCTTGCATCAAAGAGGAAAGCAAAAGGTCCCAGTCAGGGATAAGGTTCATAGGGATAAAAGAAGAAGAATAAGGATCTATCTAAGATCAAGTGCTTCAAGTGTGTCAATTTTGGTCATTGTAGCACTTAATGTCCTCAAAGGAAGAAATATAAGTAGGAGAAGTACAATTAGGAAGCAACATCCACAAAGATAGATAAGGTGTCCTCCAGGTTGGAGGAAGGTTTTTCCATGTTTGCAACTATACCTCTAGGAGCGAGGTGGGACAATATGGAGATTTACACCTATAATTGCGTAGATATTTAGGCATAGTCCATTGAGGTTTTCATCAGATAGTGTTTCCTCATGTATCATTATCTTGCTAGGGGGTCCATAGTATTCAATAACAAAAGGATCAATGTAAGTAGTTACATTTATATTCCAGAGTGACAATTGCAGACTAGTGGTAGTCAGGAGTTGAGGAGCGTAGAGCAGTGTTGAAATTAGAGTATGAGACTCAGTGTAGAGTTAGAAGTAGCATAGATTTCTCAGTGGACAATGTAGAGGATAGTAGTAGTCAGATACTCAGGAGATAGTTGCAACATAGAGACACAGTTGATTCAGTATTTTGGATGCTTCTCAGTTGTAGCAGCTGCAACAACATCAACAACTTGAGAGGAAGTATTAGTTGAGTTATAATGTACATGTAGAGTTGGAAGTAGTACAAGATGTATAGTGTAGTGTCAGTAGTAGAATAGATGCAAAATTTTTCTATAGCTACAGTTAGCAACAGATGAACTAGAGTTAGCATAGTAATTGGTGGACAGTGGTAGGAAACTACATTTGTCAAACATCAGTAGAGTAGTTGGAGGACATTGCGGAGATAGGGTGTTGCAACAGTTGTGCAACACTAGTTGGAGAGAAGACCTTCCTTGATAAAAGGGAGTGTTAGATTTTGTAGCATCAAATGGTGTTCCGGTATCAAAAATTTGTGGAGTGGATAAAACAAATGACTTCTCCAAAACCCATAAATGATTTCTGGAAATTCCACCTAGAAATGGCCCAATTAAATTAATTGACCATAATTAAAAATGAAGTCTAACTTAGGAAAGCTAGTTAATTAATAGTAATTAACTAGAAAATATGAGAATTCTCTAAAAACTCACACGGATCAACTTGGGGGTGATCTCAGCCGCTAGTTAAGTTGTAATCTTGGTCGTTGGAGTCCCAACTGGATATTATAAGAAGAGGTCAATGAGTAGATGGAGAAAACACTAGTGCAGATACTCAATGATCAAGGTAGTTCGATTTCCCCGTTGTAGGTGATTCAACAGTGTGATCAAGCTAATGACTAAGCAGCAGGTGTCAAAGGGGTAGCATAATATATTTCTAGAGTAGTTTCTAATTCTGGAAGAGTTAGGAGAGGAGGCCGAAATTATTCTCTAAGAGGCTACGCAATGGCTATGTAGAGCCTCAAGATAGCCAATTCAATTTGTTTTAAGGGAAGGTCATTCTTAGTTCCAGTGGGGAGGAAGTGTTTCAAGAGTGTCAGAGTGATAGTTTCCCAGTCAAAAATAGGAAATAAAAATTGATTTGTAGGAGTTTTGGGTTGTGTGTTTGGTATACTATGCAGTGGTGATGCAAGGCCTGCATAGAGGAGGGTGGAAAACTTACTTTTTAGAGGTAGTTGGGTGTTGGGATTTTTTAGAGAGAGGGTAAAATCCCTCAATATATTTTTTCTCATATTTATCTTAGGTAGAATCATCAATTTGTAGATATTTTATTACACTTTGAAATTTTTTTGTTGCATAATAATAAAAACCTTCACTGCTACACTGATTTTCCCACATTTGTTTTTCTTAGGACATTGTCCTAAAATAACTGTGTCAATTTTATGTGTGTGCTAGTATTTCTCAATTTTTGATTTTTTCTTTCACAATATTTTTATTTTTGAAGAGACTGCAGTGTGATTAATCAAATAATAAATTGAATAATAAGTTAGGATAATTAATTCTAGTTGCTGCATATCGAGGATTTTTTCACATCAATGTATCCATCCAATCAAGAGAGTTTTCCCCTCCCCTTTGGCCAACTAATATTTCCTATTCATTTTCCCTAGCTTCTTCATATCCATGTTATGATTGATCAAAGCTATATTACGCCATTCTTGTTGTCATTCCTTTGTTTCTTGTGATGTTTTTTCATTCACACGCAATGTTAATTACATTATAATAAAAATAAATGACAAAATCACTCCCTTGAGCTTGCTTCTATGGGGTTTCTATAGTAGGTCTAGTTGTAACAACAATCTATGTTAGAGCATCTATACAATAAGATGGTAATGATCATTAGAACCATCATACATGATCAAGTCACAAGGAAATATTATTAATCATGCATGAAATCGATCAATCATAGACTATATTTTAACACCTAAACATTAGTTTAGTTGATCTTATAAAAATAATTATGAAAGCCCTTGCTCGATTAACCCTGTAATAGAGTTTTGACTCACTTTTTCCATGAGCCCATCTAGTCAATGTGTTGAACCAAGTTTCCTTGATACCACTCTATAACACACTATGATAACCTTAGATCCAAGGTAGCGTTGTGGAAATGGGGTGTACAAATTTGAATATTTTTAAAATTCCTTAAGACTTCATATGGATTCTTTCATCACGCTCTTCTTATCAAAGAAAATCTGAGAATAGAAATTTTGTCTCAATCCGACCATTGGATTGAAAGACATGGCTATTAGAATCTTAGTTAATCACATGGTGCCGCAACATCAACCCACAACATCGCAACCATGGGGATATACTAGCTAGCCTCCCAATGCCACTTTTCCATTAGTGCATTAGTTGCTGACCCATTCATGGTCTGGGTTATCACATCTAATTGTGCATACATACATATAGATAGATAAACCGCTGACCCATATGTTTTGGCTACATTTAATTCTAAAATCATATATATGTGTGTGTGTGTGTTCATTTAATGGAATGCCAATTTTTATTTCCATTCCCATTCCTTGAGTCTGTTACCCTGATCCTTCTCACTTTGCGCTTCCACGAGTTGCTCGGTAGATGGCATTCTGGGCTGACTTGTATAATGGGTCCACACTAGGCCAATAAAAGGATAGATAGGATCAGATGTATGCCACCATGTCCTAGAATTACATCACCCTGTGTCTGTTGAAAAAATCGTGACCTTTAAGCTATCCGGGTCAACCTTCAAGAATACATGTCTGGTTGGTCCACTCCTTCGTACTGTCAACACCTTTGATTGGTCCACAACTCTTAATTTTATATTATAGCTTTGGCGTCCCTGACTTGATGCATCCTCTTGCAATGGGTAGCAGGGGTTGAATACCTTATCCTTCTCTTGCCATCACACCCTTATGCTAATTCATCCTAGCCCTTCCTTAAGCATTGTGTGAGTGCACCTCCGGTAGATGGACTTCGGGATGGGGAATTTCCTATTATCTCCCATACCAAATCCCATCTATGTAGGTCCACCTCATGCATTCTAATGATATAAAATGGCCTCTCTACATGGGTGAATTGCTACCCCAGTGACCAATGAGCAAGTTGCCACTCACCCCGACCACTTCCACATCAACTACTATACTACATCGTCCTGGTCCTTGTCATCCCAGGTGCTCCCTTTGTGCACTTGCTTTGAGTGTTTGGGAACAAGGCCTATGGGACATGTCACCCCAGGTTCCATCCTTTATATAAGCTCTACACAAACTTGTAATAAGGTATAAATGAAAAATGGATTATCGTATTAGGTCTTCCATTAATTATTTTCATTCTCAGCCATCCTTGAAAGAACTTGGTCATGGTTTTGTTTCTATAATCACTTGGATTTGTGCCAGAAATCAACCATTTCCATAAAGGTTTTCTAAGGCACACATTAGTGTTATCCCTCCTAAGCTTACAATTAGGTTACTCCTCCTTGGTTTTTGATGGTCTAAATGCATAATGCCATCTAGGTTCTTTCCCATTTTTCCTCTTAGCAGCCTAGGGCCCCTTTGAATCATATTGACTTAGAGAACGCAAGTCAATATCATTTTAGAGATCTAGAGGTCTATTTTTAGGAACAAATAAGCTTAATCGAAATTTTAAAAGAAACCGAGCAAGGATATTAGTATTTCATAGATAAAAGGAAGTCTCCTCCCCTGTCCAGATTACCAAATTAAACCATACCTTCGAGCTAATTATTAACAAAATTACGACCTATAGTCATCTGATTTAGGCTGATTCAATTTTTAGGCATGAAACATACAACTGGTCATCAAATAAACATCACTATAGGAATGAGCAACACAATGAACAACCAATGATCATACCACATATAATGGTGTTAATTAGTGCATACAACACTCACAACAATGGTTATGTAAGATTTTTTCCTACATAAAGAACATTAGTACAACACCACAGTAATAAGGAACGTATTTATCAAAATTTCATTATTCCAATCCCAGTGAACCATTCACCATTCATAAAGGGAATACAACATCAAGTTAATCGTTTGGCAGTAACTCAATTACCAGAAACGAATTTATAATAACTTATCAGGAATCAACATTGAAGTTTGCAACTAAGATTGGGACTAGAAATCTCCACCAAACTATAGACAATTACAGGCAAGCCTTACTTGCAACTGTCACCCCCAAGCCATATTCCAAAGCTTGAGGTGGGGTGCTTATGAGTGATTCCAACCAACTAATACAATTGAAAAAAATTATCATAAGATGATGCTTCATTCATCTGATAGCTAAACTCATTATAACTCATAATGTTCAGGCATATTCTTAGTAATTCCAACATTTCACAATAAAATAACGCTAACTCACTTTCAATAGAAGGGGGGCCACTATAAGGAAGGTGCATGAGTGGTTAAGCTGTTAATGGGTAAATAAATTACTTCTCCAGGTGTTTCCTCAATGATTCAAGGACCAAAGCTTTAGGCATAGGGAAAATCCCAGTGGTTCATCAACCCTCACAAGCACTTGAGTGATTCTTCCCAATCCAATAGGTTCATCAAACCAAAATATTACAGTGGGTTCTTCAACCTTACATGAATGACACACTCTCTAAAAAAATCTGTAGTGTACCTAGGGTTGATAATATGGGGTACAAAGGGAGGTACCCAAGCGAATAATGTAATAATGGGATGGGCCATAGTAATAAATAAGGTGGTTAACCCGTATCATGTAAGGGACCACAAGTAGTTAGTAATAATGTAATGGGCCCAAGGTATTAGATAGGTGGTATTGAGGGAACCATGGTAATGACCCATGGTATTGTATGTATGAGGCCTATATAGAGGCTAGAGACTCCACGTTGAGGGATGTCAAGGAATATTGTATGAACAGGCATATGGCTTGTGGAGTGTTCTCCTTCCTTAAAGAGTGAATGTATGGTGTTTCCCTACCTTAAGGGTTTGATTAATAAAGTGAAGCATTTCTCTACTCAAACCTTGTTATTTCTTGGGTTTATTTATATTATCATATATTTTTGGGTTAAATCTATAACAAGTGGTATCAAAACACTTTCTTGGGCAAAAGTGGAGAATTTTGTTTGCAGGAACTTTCAGGGGTGGTGAGTTTGCTGATAAAATTTATACATTTAGGGCAAAATCTGCCAAATTTAATTGCATATCTAGATTCTTTGTGAAAAAAATACCCAAGTTCAAAAAAAAATCCGGTCGAATTGGAGTCCAGATGGAGATATCGCTGATCTAAAAATCAGTGGTGTTGTAGACATTTTTCGGGGTGGCAAATTTGCAGATTAGAGTTATACATTTTGGGGAAAAATCTAAAGAATATAATTATAGATCTCAGTTTTTGGTGAAAAAATACTCAGTTTGAAAAAAAAATCAGCCGAATTGGAGTCCGGATGAAGGAGATCTCACTGATTTAAAAATCAATGTTGTTGTAGACATTTTTTGGGGCAACAAGTTTGTGGCTCAGATATGTACATTCTGGTACAAAATATACAGACTCTAATTGCATATCTAGATTATTTGTGAAAAAATACCCAAATTCAAAAAAAAAAATCAGTCGAATTGGAGTTCGGATGAGGGAGATATCGCTGATTTAAAATCAGCTATTTTTTCAGCAAATTTTTGTGATGGCGGGATAGTCACAGCGCGAATAGGAAATTCCAGTGCCTAGATCAAGATTTCTACCATATAGGAAGATGTAGACTGATTGTTCCATTTTCGAAAACAGGTCATAATAGGGATTCTGAGCAATATTGACATAATTGTGGCCATTTCAAATTTTAGCCAACTACGTGAATTTTTTTTCCAAACCTTCATGGCTTCTAGCAAGGAATTTTTTTATAGGGAACGATAAGGGTCCTACTATTGAAGAATTTATAGAATATCACAAATCTCGATGCAAACAATTTGGGACAAGTCGCCTACTATTTAATCTAAAAGATGAGGCTGCTAAATGGTGGGACTCACTTGACAATTCAGTGGAGCGACTTCCTCATGTAAAACTAAAAGAACTTCTTTTAGAAAAATGGTCCCATGCTAGAAACCAAGATAAGGAAAAACATGTGGGGTTATTTCCTAACAGTATATCCTTATTGTAGGTTCATGGATTGATTCAAAAGGAGAAGATCATTGTGTCTATAAATCCTAGTTGCAAGCAAAATCTCATAAATGTCAATTTGACACAAAAATTACAAGTGCCAGCAAAACAAGTGGAGCACACACAGGTTAATAATGAGGAGGTGCAAGTTTATAAAGATTTGAAGATTTCTATGGACAAGTATGTATTGCATTCTAATTTTTATGCTTCATATATGGTTAATGCGGATGCTGTTTTGGGAAACCCTTAGATGGAATCAGTGGGTACTATCAATATTAATGTGTAGAAGAAATTCCTGGAGCTTTGGTAGGAAAAGAAGAAAATTACATTACAGGATATTTCCATTAAGACCCAAGCAGAGAATATGGAGGCAGAAGCACAAATCTCTAATGACACTTACACATCAGATGATGAGCCTTTGATGATCGATAATGAAACACAAATAGAGGTTGAAGCAGAAAATGTTACAGGTACTGATACATCAAATGAGGACTTAGTGGTTGAAGTAATATTGGAAGATAAGAAACAACAACAAGCACCGTAACATGTACTAGGTACCACTCAGGCTCCATTGTTGGTTAAAACTTCAGCATATCACCACCCACATCACCCCGCAAGAAAACAACCAACAAGATGGCAACGAATTAGCCACAAGGACAACAACCCCCACATGATAGATAGAGAGGAGCGGCGATCCACCTACTACAAATCAACACAGAAGAGCCGCCATGGTCAACTTCCATCTCAAGCGAGTGAGGCACTAGCTGGATCAAGGGTTCACCTTTCTTTTGGATAGCTGGATGCACGTGCATGGTACCAGTGGACTACTCTTTTGAGTAGATCTTATTATTTGTGTTCTTTCCATGTTTTGGGGACGAAACATGTTAAGGGGGGTGGAATGTAGTGTACCTAAGGGGGATAATATGGGGTACAAAGGGAGGTACCTAAGGGAATAATGTAATAATGGGATGGGCCATAGTAATAAATAAGGTGGTTAACCTGTATAATGTAAGGGACCACAACTAGTTAGTAATAATATAATGGGCCCATGGTACTAGATAGATGGTATTGAGGGAACCATGGTAATGACCCATGGTATTGTATGTATGAGGCCTATATAGAGGCTAGAGACTCCACATTGAGGGATGTCAAGGAATATTGTATGAAAAGGCATATGGCTTGTGGAGTGTTCTCCTTCTTTAACGTATTGCCCTACCTTAAGGGTTTGATTAATAAAGTGAAGCATTTCTCTGCTCAGATCTTGCTATTCCTTGGGTCTATTTATATTATCATATATTTTTGGGTTAGATCTATAATAAGTGGTATCAAAGCTATAACAAAATCATCTAGTAAGCATCCCTCAGAGGGTCATCAGCTAGTGCCCACTTTTCCCTTGGGCTCAATTAAATTTTAAAGATTAATTTCCTCCCTTTCATCTCTCTTTATTTTTACACAACATATATGAATGTTTTTTTCTCTTCCACTGCCTTGCTTCCCATGTGTGAGTGAGTGTGAGAGAGCAGGATTAAATTTATTAATTAATGTTCTCCTTCCTTCCCCTTCCTTCCCTTCCAAAATAGACTAACTTCCTTTGTTTTTCAATGATTTGTATAGAAATCCCCCACCTAATATTGCATCCCATGTTGTTCTTTTTTTTTTTCATTTGTTTACTTGTCTCTTACACTGAAGGGCACTTGGACTAGTCCTTCCTCTTTCAATTAAATTAAATTCATAGTTAGCACATTAAATTATTTCATTCAACCAGGACATGTATTTGAAAACAACCATTTCCTTAACAAACCTCCTACCTCATGAAATGGAATGAGTGTCGCATTATCCACCATTTTAACATAATTACAATTCAATTTACCATAGAGAAAATATTAACCAAGGTATTTCACATATCTAAAGATAAGGATAGGGGGAATGCATAATAACAAGCCATGATTAAGTAAACCCTCGACAATGTAGCAGTCAAATTGCAAGTCAAAATAATAAAAATAATCAAGGGACAAGATGATCTTTTGAAAATTTCATTTAAAATTGTGTGAGTTGTTTTATAAATTAGGTCTCTTATTAAAAATTTAAGAAATCAAATGCTAAAAAAAATCAAAAAGTAAATGTGAATTTATTATATTATTTTCGAAACTAGAGTGAGCTATTTCATTTCATCTCGGAAACCTAAAATAAAACAAGAATTATTCTTTGAATATTCTTGTCCTGTGAGCATTAAACATTTATCTACTAAATATTAGAATATAATGAAATTGAAACATTAAAAATAGGAAAGTAAACAATGAAAGAAATAAAAGTAAAGTAAACTTCCCTCATGATATCGTGATGATCATTAGCAAGTTTTCATAATTATATTATTCAAGCAAAAGAAAATGCAATCTACTTAAAATAAACTAACCTAATGAACCTACTATACACTACTTCAATGATCACAATACTAAGTGAAGTCATATTTCCAACGCAACAATCAAAGTAACTCCAATACTACTATGACAAAGAAATTCCCAATCAGTAAGAAGAATTGGAGTATTTCAAAGTGAAAAATAAACAGGTCATGCTTACCTCTATGATCTTCATTTAGAAACAAAATAAAAATAACCTTACCATTTTCTTGAAAGTTTTTAAAAAAAAATCCTCAAGTCAATCTACGATCTTGTCATTAGAATGGAAATTTTGGCTTTGATGAATTATCTTTTCTGATGATAGATACATCATATGAGGATTAATTTGAGAGATTAAATCACTATTTTGAGCTTTCCCCTTGTTTAAATTAGTTGGTTCAAAATATGATGATGAGGCGTGAAAATTAAATTTAACCAATGGATGATTAACACATGTACCTAATCTTCAATTTCAAAAAGGAAGGGTGTATGGTCTTCATCTAAAAAAGAACTATATTGCAACCATACATCTTTCCCTTCTGAATGAATGAAGAGAAACAACATGAGTTCCTAGTTCATAAATGTCATCACACAAATTTATTATATCCAAAGAACGAGATTGTGATGGCACAATGTTAGATAAAGTAGAAAAAGGGTCATGCACACCAAAATATGGCAAAAGATTATAATATAAAGGGTGAAAATAATTAGAGACAAGAAAATGAAAATGTTCTCTTGAACAATCACAGTGATGATCAATGACCATTTCAAGAGATCCCTCTTCACTTACCTCATCATTTTCACTATAATTAAGTGATGAACTATCAATTATTATGTGATAATCAAAATTTTCCTTTTTTATTTTTTATAGGTCCAATGTTTCATGAACAACTTCACTATATGTATTTATTCCTTCTTGAAAATAAGGTATGATTTGATGATTAAGATTCAGAGTTTCTTCTTGAAGATGAGGATCAATATCCCTAACCTACTTTATTAAAGCATTAGAACACTTCAGATAATTTCCATTATCTATATGTTATTTAACAATCAAATTTGAGAGTTTATTAGAGTAAGAGGAAGACAAAGATACATCTTGATCTACAATCAAACCTTCTTCTACTATATTTCTAGCAGAATATTTTTCATAGGAAAGACTAGTTTTCTTGTGAGTAGATTTATCCTTAATTGAATCTACCCCTTGTACTAGTTTGATGGAAATTTTAGAATATATCAATAAATGATCCATCTCATTTTATACATTGGATTCATCTTGCAATTTAATGTTACGATACATATCTAATTTACCATATGCAATTGAACAACGATTAATGAAAGGGGAAAACTATTAGAAATAGGATCTAATACAACAGGAAAATGATTAAGATGAAACTAAGAAAGAACAAGACTGACCTTTGTTGAAAATATTCCAAAGATAAATCATATATTCTTAGTATAGCCTTGAATTCTTCACATAATTTATCAAAATCATAAGTGTCAAAGGCATCTTAAAATTCATCCACAGATTGGAACCTAGTGAAAATATAATGGGGTGGAAAAGATTCAAACTAGTCTATGAGTAAACCCCTAAAAGTGAAAGCGAACAACCTACATAAAACATTCAAATAAGTAATATCATGCTTGAGAAATTTACACCAAAACTTATCAAGGTGTTTCATTGTACATATACTCCCTTCACTATCGAATTAGAGTTTTGACAATAGATAAATTGCCTCAAGAGGATTTTCAAGAAATGTGAAGCTAAAGGCATCCTCAAATACAATGATATTTGATGGACACATTGATTAGATGCACAAATAAATAAATTGAATCCAAGTAGGTTAGCTTGTCCTATAACCTGTCCTCTAATGCATTTTTGTGATGACCCAGAGAAGGATTAGTAAAGCTAGAAATATTAGAGGCTGAGGGTTAAACAATTTAATCACTTAATTTACCTCAGGTCCTCCATCTAGATTCATTTTTTCATGGTTAGAAATGAGAACTCATCATCACGAAGAGATAGCCTAGACAAAGGTTCTTTATGAACCCAATCCATTTTGGATAGTTCTTCCTGAGGAGTTTTATGGCTCTGTTAGCCAGACATTTATTCATCTTTCGAGAAACAAATCATTAATGATGAAGTGATCCTAAACTGTAAATGTGATGTATATATAACTAATCGAGATATTGATCTAAATGCAGTGTGTTATAGACATATTTGGGCACTGCAACCCCAATCTCATATGTCCATAAACCAAGGGCTTCTAAGCCCCTAAAAGTGTTATTTCATACCCTAAAGGAACAAGGTCAGCTGATTACATCATCTCCCAAAAGTTCTCCTTGAAACACTACTCAGAATTGGTCAAAACTAGACCACACAGACTGCTCAATGCTAAGGGTGTGATGCATCTCACCTGCCACATGCAAAAAGTGCAATGCATACTGAAAAGGCCTTATGTAGGGTGCGATGAGTGAGAACAGACAAATGGCAGAGGCAGTTGGCTAGGTGGAAACCCAGAGAATCTTCTAGAAACTACCCATTTGACACTTGCCTCTTTTAATTCGCCCAGGGATGAGTAAGAGATCATGAAATCTCCAAGTGGAACCAAGAACTATCATAGAAATGACACTAATCAAAATCCTAGAAGCTGACTCACCCACCTGAAAATATCTATATATGGATCCCTCATCCTAGAG
>APFE030029376.1:34607-82480 GCA_000404065.3 Pinus taeda
ATGGACGTGAAATCAGCCTTTCTGAATGGAGACTTGGAAGAAGAAGTATACATTGAACAGCCAGATGGGTTCATTCTTGGAAATGATCCAAATCTTGTGTGCAGGTTGAAAAAGACTCTCTATGGGCTCAAACAAGCTCCAAGGGCTTGGTACTATCGTTTGGACAAATATCTTCATCAACAAGGTTTTTCAAAAGGTTCAGCATATAGCAATCTCTATATAAAAGTTGAAAATGATAAATTACTATACTTGTTGTGTATGTAAATGACATTATTTTTGGCAGCAATAAAGAAGAGATGAGTCAAAACTTTGCCTTGATCATGCAGAAAGAATTTGAAATGTCCTTGCTGGGAGAACTAACATATTTCCTGGTTTGCAAATCCAACAAAAAGAAGAAGGAATCTTTTTATCTCAAACCAAGTATCTCAAACAGATCTTGAAGAAATATGGCATGGAAGATGCAAAACCAGTATGTAAACCCATGGTCACAGGATGTAGCCTCAGTGCAAATGATGAATCTGCAGTAGTACATCAACCAACCTATAGATCTATGATTGGAAGTCTACTTTATTTGACAGGTACCCGACCGGACATCATGCATGCAGTAGGAATAGTTGGTAGATTTCAGGCAAAATCCAAAGGAGACTCATCTTCAGGCAGTAAAGAGAATTTTCAAATATCTTCAAGGGACACAAAATTATGGCTTATGGTATCCTAGAGATACAGATCTCACACTTCATGCTTATACAGATGCAGATTGGGCCGGAAACGTGGATGACAGAAGAGCACAAGTGGTGGTGCATTCTTTATGGGTTCCAGATTAGTATCTTGGTTCAGCAAGAAACAGAGTTCGATTGCCTTGTCTACAGCAGCTGAAGCGGAATATGTTGCGGCTGCATCTTGCTGCACTCAACTCCTTTGGATGATGCAGACCTTGCAGGATTTTCAAATCACTTGTACACCACCTATCTCTATCTTATGCGATAACACAAGTGCAATCAGCATCTCAAAGAATCCCATCATGCATTCAAAAACAAGCACATACCAATCAAGTATCATTTTCTCCGGGAACAAGTGCTTGAACAAAAGGTCAAGTTGGAGTATGTTCCTTCTAAGGAACAAGTTGCTGATATTCTCACCAAACCATTGCCCAGGGAGACTTTTGAATACCTCAGGCAAAAGATGGGGGTTGTTGATGCATCATCTTATTGTTGAGACTCTTCTGATTGTTGGTTGTACGAATGATTCATCTGGGGTATATGCGTACATGTGCTGGGTTACGGCACAGGTTCAGGGGGAGAATATAATGCATTGTTGGCATTATGGAGGATGTACAAAAGGAGATCATGGGATCTGGTCTGAATATAGCTGCAATATGTCTCTATCTCTTTCTTGGTCATTCATGGTGTCTGGTGGTTTATGGTTCTTCTTTGCAAATCTTGTTCATATTCAGGGGGAGCATGTTCTTAGGGGGAGCATAACCCTTTGCCCTTGATGTCAAAGGGGGAGAATGTCGCTGAAGTTTTTGAGGTTGCCATCAAGTCCAAAGGGGGAGATTGTTGGCATTATGTTTCTGGTATGGTTATATGTAACAGATGTTGTACTTGATGGCAACACCCATGGCATGGCTCTCAATATGATGAGAATCAAGAAGTATGCAAGAGAAAAGTTCACGGAATTTTATGCAGAGAAAAGTTTATAAAAGTTTATTTCATGTGGAGAAAATTTCACAGAATTTTATGCAGAGAAAAGTTTATTTCATGTGGGAAACTTACCTTTGGTCCATGGTAGTTAGTCCTTGGAATTTGAACCTATGGTTTTTGGACCATGGCATCTCGACAGACGTGTTGATCCTTAGTATTGAGTTGATGGTATTGGTTTGTTATGGTTTTGGCCCATGGTATTGATCCATGATTTGAGGAAGAGCTTGCCTATATAAAGCAAAGGAGATCATTTAGCTTGTGTATGCTTTTGGGTTTAATATCTTAAGATCTGAAATATTGGGTTATTGTTTCAAAAGCTCGATCTATATGAAAGTGAAGTGGAAAGTGAATCTGTGAAGGGTGATCTCTCGAGAACTGCAGCTGCAGAAGTGCGGAGGCGCCGCAGGAGACGCCGCAGGAGGCGCCGCAGGAGGCGCCGCAGGAGGCGCCGCAAGAGACGCCGCAGGAGGCGCCGCAGGAGATCTGGTTATCTGGGTGACTTACTGGTACTTGACGATCATTTGATATTTATGGATCCAGTTTGAAAATTTATGAAAAGTGGTCCTTGAAAGAAAAGAAATAGGGGGTTGTAGCTCCCTTCCAGGAGAGACTGGAAAACGAGAGAGAGTTGTAGCTCTCTGCAGGTTGCAGCCTGCGTACTGGTAAAGGACTGCACCAGTACAAGACCATTGTAAAAGGAGTTTCTAATTTGAAAGAAGATAGAGACATATTGCAGCAGGTGGTTTTCACCCACATTGGGTTTCCACCTTATATCTGGTGTTCTTTGATGTGACTGTCTGCTTTTCTTGTTCATGCTCATTATTTATGGTATTGGTATGCAAAAATAATTCAAAGTATAAATAAGGAAGATTTGGTAAAAGAATTAGATAATACTGATTCACCCCCCCTCTCAGTATTATTTTCAACACCATCAACATTGAGGACTGTGTCATCCAATACAGCAGCAACAGGACCTCTTGCTACCACTCCGACAATGTATGCTGGTGTACCATCTGTCCCAACTAGTTCTCAACCAATAAATGGAGTCCACTAAGGGACTGTTTCGACAATATGGCCTGTTCCTATTTGTTCGTCCGAAACCTTATTTAGAATTTCTTATGTTGAGTCTTAGCAAATTGATCCTTCACATCAGTATCAATTCGGGCAGTCCAGTCTCCAAAGGCCAACTTTCCCTTTGAACACTGGATTGCGGCCATATGGGGGGTAGTATGCCTTTTCATTGTTCCCTCTGGGAGAACAACCATATGAGAGTTCACAATAGAATTCGGGTCAGGCTGGAATCACATTCAGTGGTTGGGCACCAATACTACCTCAACAGCCAAGAGTTGTATATTCTATACAACCAAATCAACCTGTGTCGAATATTCCCACTACACTGGCTATTGTGACGGTGTCGCAAGTACAAGCGCTACCCATTGTGTGTCAACCTCCAGTCTCTCAGGTCGTAATACAACAGCCTCTCATCTCAATGACTCAATCACAACCATCGATTAGTGGATCCTTAACTGAAATGAACGAGGCTCAAACGGGTAATATAACCCCTCATCTTGGTCAAAATACCAGTATTGGGCAATAGCAAATGGTCTCACAGCCATGGCTGGTGCAATATCAACAACCGCAATTCTAGCAAGCTTACCGAGGACCTGAGCAACAAAGCTTTGTAGGTAATGGGCAACCATATATTCAAAATGGTTACCAACAATCATATTATAATGGTTACGCCCATCAACCTTATCAAAGTTATCAGCATCAAATACATTATGTTGATATGCAAAGACCCATGGCTCAGGCGATCCCATCTTATCCTTGGTATGCCTCACCAAACCTGAATCAACAGTTGCCTTTCATAGCAACTATAGAATTACTAGATATGAATCGGCCAACAAATGATATAATTGCTTACACCCCTTGGTGGCTAACGATTCCTCATAAACTTCTGTCAGATATTCCTAAGTTCAATGGGAATGTGGGTGAATATCCATTGAATCATGTGATGACCTTTCATCTGTAGTGTTCGTCCAACACTCTCAATGATGATTTGATTAGGCTTCACCCTTTTTAGCGAACGTTAACTGGTCCGGTAGCAAAATGGTACATCAAATTTCCTAGAGCTTCATTCGATAACTTCAACGCCCTTGCCACTACCTTTTTAACCCATTTTGAGTTACCCATAAGGTACAAAACAAGAACAGAGCTTCTTACCAATTTTAAGAAGACGACAACCACTCACATATCTGATCATATTCATGAGTGGCGGCGTCATCGTCGAATGGTAAAGACATATGTTCCTAATAAGCTGTTAGCTGAATAGTTTATTAAGTCATTGTTGCCTTCTATTACAAAAGATGTGGCTAAAGGGGGAGTTGTCACTGAAGAGCAAGTCATTGCTCATGCGCAATATCTAGACTTGATCTATACTCAGTCTAGCACGCTCTATGACAAAATCCCTAATGCTCCTAGACCAGAGTTTTCCATTCCTCCTCCTCCTAAATCAAACAAAGACTCTCATGCCGATGATGGTGTGATAGGTACAACCAGCATGAAAACCGCAAATGATACATCTAAGAAAGCTTGTATGGTTTCTGGTCAAAATGAAAATGATGAACTTCTTGCATCAGAGGTTAATGTCGTGTCGAACGACAAAGGCAAAGAACCGAAGCAACCAGGGGGAAAGAAAAAAGGGAAAAGGGAAAAGAAGAAACAGGATGATTCATCTCCTGAAAAATCTTCTGCAAACCCTTTTGGGCAAAAGAAACCTGGTCATCCATGTTTTATATACGATGAGGATCATTGGACAAAATATTGTCCACATAAAGCTAAGATTAAGAAGTTCTTCAAAAACTCAAAAACCTCCGTGGTATTGACTGATTTGTTTCCAAACCCAGAAACCAATCTGGTTGCTAGCGATAATGCTTCCCCATCCCAAGTGCTTATGTTGTCCATTGCAAAACAAAATGATGTTTTGATATCGACAAGGAATAAAGATTACAAGAATCCATAGTTGTTGAACAACAATGCTACTAATCAGCCTAGTAGTTCGACAACAACGTGGACCGAAGTTGTGCCACCCATCATTCCTGAGCTAACAATAAAGCTGCCTAAGGGAGTAGTACACAAACTGACATTTAATCCTTGTGCCAGAGCAACACAGAACTATAACATAGTGGAAGATCTGGCCCAATCACCATCCGCTATGTTGACACTTGAAGTACTGCAAAATTGCCCCTCCCAAAAGTAGGCTCTATTATTAGTAATAGGTGGGATTGACCCAACAGATTCCAATCTTGTGGCCTTTAATCGTAAAGCGTACGAACCTCTATTACTAGCTCAACTCGCTTTCCTCATCCAAGTGAAAGCCCTCAACAAAACTGTTCATTGAACAATTATTGATGAGGGGGCATCTACATGCATTATGTCAATGAGTTGCTAGAAAACATTAGGCTCACCACCCTTGTCACATCATCAACGACTTTAAAAGAATTCGATGGATGAACATACACCCCGTACAGGATTTTAAGTAACTTACAAGTTGAACTAGGGGGAAAAATAGTAGAAATTGATGTCGAAGTTATCGATGGAAACCTCAATTACAACATCCTAATGGGAAGGCCCTGGATTTATGCTATGGCTACTGCTATGTCAACATACTTTAGAAATATTGCACTTCATTTTCAAGGAGGAATTACAATCATTGACTAGTAGACCTTTCTCCCCAACAGTTCACAAGTTATGGGAAGCATCCCGATGATCCATGGAAGCTCTCAATCACTTCAAAATATCGGAGTAGGCCTCCTAAAAGACCCTACATTGATGGGTACTTTTGTTCTACTGCCTTCGAATAATCTGGCAGAAGTAGCCACGATGGAGACCTGCAATATGGTATCTTCTATATCTAAAAAGATTCAGAATATTTTCGAACATGATGTTAGCATGGATCATCACCAGGTATTGCCTCCAAGCCCAATAGAAATATTGTAGCAATCAATTTTCTTGGCCTGGATGGCAAACCCAAATCAATGCTCATCGAGTGTTTGGATAGATAGATTTAAAGAATATGGTACCTCTTCAAATCCTTGGTCGCATGTACATTCTACAGATGAAGGAATTGTCTAGTCAATGATGATAGGAGAGGCACCATGGGAAGATCACCACCATCGTTCCCATCTTCCGAATTACCACAAAGAATGTTCCAAAGACCTTAATCATCCTTCAGTTTTTGATTTTCTATCAAATATTATAAATACGGTGGATTCCGAGCGAAATCTGTCCAATATTGAAGAAACTATCGCCATAAATATCTCGACCAAACCAGATATTGTAGAGAATATTCACGTCGGAAAATCTTGTTCTTCTTTAGACCTGAAAATATATTGCGCTTTCTTTCGCGAATTTAGAGATGTCTTTGCATGGCCATATGAAGAAATGCCAGGAATTTCCTCGAGCATAGTTGACCACGAAATTAAGATGTATCCAGATGTCAAACCGGTACGACAACGACTTCGACAGGTGCACCCGAAGAAAGCCGCTGCCATCAAGGTAGAAGTTGAAAAACTTTTACATTCTGGTTTCATTTACCTGGTTCCTCTGACTGATTGGGTATCGAATATTGTTCTTTTGATGAAAAAGGAAGGAAGGATTAGAATGTGCATCGATTACAGGGATGTAAACCAAGCTTGTCCAAAGGACAACTACCCTGCACCCTTCATTGACCAGATAATTGATGAATGCGCTAGATGCGAAATATTTTCGTTTATGGATAGATTTTTGGGGTATAATCAAATAAATATCCCCCACAAGACCAGTCAAAGACTACATTTATTTGTCTGTGGGGCACATTCGCATACCACAAGTTACCTTTCGGTTTAAAGAACGCAGGGGCAACTTTTCAGAGGGCTATGAATTATGCCTTCCATGACATCAAGAACATCATTCAACCATATCTTGAGGATCTTCCAGCTCATTCGTGAAAGCGGACTGATCATCCACAACATTTGAGAGCTATATTTCTACGTTGCCAACACTACAAGATATGACTCAATCTGCACAAAATTGTGTTTTGTGTCAGTTCTAGTCGTTTACTTGGCTTTGTGGTTTCAAAGGATGGGATTCGTCTCAACCCATGTAAGGTTCAGGCGATCATTGATATGCCTCCACCTTCTAATTTGCTTCATATTCAGAAACTCCAAGGGAAATCAAACGTTTTGAGGGGGTTCATTCCAAATTATGTTGAACTTGCTAAAGGTTATATGTGTCTTTTGAAAAAGGAAGTGCCCTTCAACTGGTACCAGGTTGCACAAGCTTCCTTTGATGCTCTAAAGGAATCCCTAATAAAATCATCATTAATGCACCCACCTGACTATCAAAAAGACTTTAACCTGTATCTAGCTGTGGTAGATATGACCATTGCAATGGTTTTAGTTCAAGAAGGCAATGGAATCAAAAATCATGTCTATTATTTAAGTCAAAACTTAAATTAAAGAGAAAGAAAGTACTCCTATTTTGGAAAGATGGCTCTTGTAGTTGTTCAAGTAGTACAACGATTTCAACATTATATCCTCTTTCGCAAAACTACCATTTTGTCAGACTGCAATCCTATGATTTACATCTTGTCGCGTTAGTTACTTGGGGTCAAATATTCGAAATGGATAGCTATTTTGCAAGAGTTTGATGTGGAATTCGTAAAATCCAAATCAATGAAATCTCTAGTTTTTGCAGAGTTACTATAGGACTTGCCATCATCGTCCAACAATTCAACATCCAGAGCATCAATCGTGGATGAATCTTTGTTTCTGATATCGTCGAATGATCCATGGTATGGATATATAATCATATATCTCCAACCCCAAACATATAGGCCTAATACCTCTCACTCAGAACAACAACATACTTGATACCAAGCAAAAGACTACATGATCATCGGTGATACACTTTACTATCGTGGTATCGATACAGTTTTACGAAGGTTCCTCACCCATGAGGAGGCCGAAAAAGTCTTGAATGATTGTCATTCAGGCGTGTTTGGGGGGCATCAATCTGGTTATTCTACAGCACAAAAGATTTTATGGGCAGGTTACTTCTGGCCAACAATGTTCAAAGATTGCATAACCACAGTTAGATGTTGCCATGATTGTAAAGTCTTCGGCCACAAAACCAGAATACCACCCACACCTCTGCATCTAGTAGTTTTTTTTGGGAGATTCACCAAATGGGGCATGGATTTCATGACATGTAACCACACCTCGGTTGGGGGGCATGGGTATATCATAGTCGTAGTTGACTATTTTATGAAATGGGCCGAGGTGATGCCTGCATTAAACAACAATAGTGAAACGACTGCTCTTTTCTTTTCAATCATGTAGTCTCTAGATTCGATGTTCCACAAGCTATAGTCATAGATCATGGATCGCATTTCCGTAGTCACATGATGGTTGAATTGGCTTCCAAATTAGGACTCTCCCATGACAACTCTACTCCATATTATCTACAAGCTAACAGGCAAGTTGAGGTGATCAACAAAGTCCTGAAACACATGCTGCAAAGGATGATTGGAGTCCATAAATAGAGTTGGCACCTAATCCTGTACTCGGCCTTGTAGGCATATCAAACATCTGTAAGAAATGCAACCGGGTTTACACCCTTTCAGCTGGTGTATGGCCTGGAAGCAGTCTTACCAGTTCAGTGCAAAATTTCATCTCTCAAGCTCGCATTCGACCTTCTCCCCAGAACTTCAGAGGAAGAGGCTCATTTCTTGGAATTAATCAAACTAGATGAAACCCATCGTGACGCCACCTTGTCTAATGAAGCGCATAAGAAATGAGTCAAGGCGCAATTTGACAAGAATGTCAAACCTTGTGTCATCTCAGAAGGTGACCTGGTCTTACTTTACAATCAGGAATCCAATAAATTGGGAGCAGGTAAGTTCCAGTCTTTGTGGATGGGTCCCTATATTGTTAAGCGTGTATTAGCAAAAGGAGCCTACAAGCTAGTAGATTACGATGGGAGTCCACTGTCGCAACCCTGAAATGGGTTATACCTTTAATGTTACTATGCTTGACTAAGCATAGTAATCTCTTCATATGCTTTTGTTACATTTTTGTTTTCATCAAGAGTGATCGTCTTGGTTAGGAAATCCACTTTTTCATTTGTTGCAGATGTTGAACCTATTGGAATCATTTGTTGGATACGCCGATGGAGCTAGTTGTAGTATGCGGAACCTATCTTCTGCAGCCTGGGCCATCTTTGATCCAAGCGGTGAGTTAGTGATTTTAAGAGGGGTATGTATTGGTTGGTCAACGAACAACATCGCTGAATATAGCGCGTTGATAGAGCTCATCTTTGATGCCTTCATACATGTCATATGTTGACTTTTCGTCAAGCTAGACTCACAACTCGTCATTCTATAGCTTACTGGCATCTATTCCATTCAGAATCTAGCTATCTATCGTATGTTCCTAAGGGTCAGGATTTTTTAAAGGCAATTTGATTCTATTCAATATCAACACATTTCCATAAACTTAAACACATTAACTGATTCATTAGCAAATTATGTGTTAGACATTTGCAACATTTATAAAGGAAAAGAATTTCATCAACATTTGCATCAGGATCATATAAATTAACAAAAATAAAGCTCTGAAAATAAAAAATATATAACTTTTTATAGTTTTTACAAAATGTTTTGCATCTAGGACAAACTCGGTCACACGACCCAAAAACTCAAAAATGCAGGAAAGCACCCTAGACTAATGGTGTTGGTGATAACAAGTCACTGCCTGTGCGATCATACGTAGGAGCCTATTCCATCAACTTGGCACGCTAGTAGTATGGTGTTGTAATCTCAGAGGTAACTCATTGGTCCTCACATCCAGAATACCAAGAGTGAGGCCCTCGATCCGATCCTGCAATACTACAAGGGTCTCGGCTACATCTAGATCATGAAGGACAACCCTCCCTACAGCCTCTCTTGCTGGAATGGCGGCTGCTACCCTCGGGCGCACTGCTGGTCGCACTGGTCCAATATCTGCATGAACACATGAGTTTTGATTAGTCTTGATAACATTCAAAAAACACAAGAATATTATAAAAGCAATAAACAGAGACATGGTCAGAGATTTTTACCTATGACACCCCACTACTCGCCAGCTGGTAGCATCAAATTTGGGTCACCTCGGAAATCCATCCTGGCATATGGATACTTGGCATAAACCATCTACTGACAGTTGAACCACTCGAAGAAGGCATCAGAGAATGAAACCTATGATTGACCAGCATGTCTAGCCATAAAGTCAACCCATCTCTGCATCCATGTCTCTGTCGTTGTTGGCAGTCCAAGTGAAATGTATTGTGGCTGCATCAGTGGGATCTTCTCCAAGGTGAAAGCGGTTAGAATAGAACCATAACCAAAGTTCTTAGATCTTCCGTTTTTCACCTTGGTAAGTTGTTCTTTTACCACCATAAGTACTTCATCACACCGGTTGAATACCTTTGGTTCAATGCATTCCAAGGCATACTACATATAGGACCTATTGGCCAAGTGAAGAGCTGCACTGCTAGCCAATCTAGCAAAGGTGAATAAGATAGTCCTCAAGGACCGATCAGTGACATCTCTAATACTGATCTTGTCGTCCCTTCTTGGCTGAGATCCATCTCTACAGTATCGACGAATGTAATCCCTCATGGATTCACCCCCACGGGTGGAACCTGATAGTGAGAGAGGGGCACCACACCTTGATAAACCGGTCACGAAGTAGATATCCTCAACTGTCAAAGGGATGGATTTACCTCTAATCTGGAACACTTGGTTGGTAGGATCCCAGGCATCTAGAAGATATTGCAACAAGTTGATTTGTTGCCTCATGCTAGATATGCAGAAAAACTTGAGCAACCCACAGTTTTTCTATGGAGTTACCATACCTAGATCGTGAAAGGCAATCATATCCTCCTCTTCATGCTTGCGTTCATGCCATGTAATGACCATCTTACTCCGATGAATCTAATAAAAAAAAACAAGAGAAGAATTAGGATCCCGATTTGGGTAAAAAAGGAAAAAATTCCATCAAAAATCAGTGCATAAACATTCCTCCTTGCGCCCATTGCACCCTAGTTGTGTACTGGGTGGGATGCATACTGATTGGCCAATGGCCAACTCAGTATGCATCGCACCTTTTGATGTATACTAGGTGTGATGGGGAGAGAATGAAATGTTCAAACCCCAGAGGCTTAGAAAAGTAGGAAAACATGCTCATAATTAGAAAAGGAAAGAATGCAATTGAAGAGCTCAGGATTAGCTCCTACCTAGTCCAAATGGTGCAAAATATCATCCACAGAATCTCTCAGAATCAATTGATGAAAATTGAGGGGGAAAAACACCTCCAGAGCTCCAACAATCCCAAATTTGAATGAAATGGTAAAATGAGAGGTAAAAACTACTTTTATGTTACTATTCATGTAAAGCAAGTAACGTATTAGTTTTTTGGTCATTTTCAAGCATGTATGTACATTTATAATCAGTTTGATGGAGCAATTGAATAGGTAGTACGACCGTCGAGAGAACATAGTGTTAATGGTAAATCGAACATCTTTGACTATTATCACAAGCAATGTCTCCGCAAATTTCAAGCTCGTTAAAAAATAAACCTAGTTACGACCAGATTTACGTGAAGTTCGAGCTCATTAAAAAATAAACCTAGCAATGAGCATATGTTCCCCCAGAGTTTAAGCTCATTAAAAAATTAACCCACTTCTGGTAAATAACCTTTGCGATCACATAATTATCAGCTTTTGAGCCTTGGTCGTGTTCTTACCATCACCTCCACTCTCTTTTAGCCGATCATACGACTCCATTTGATTGTTTACCCCTTTTGAGGAATAGCTACGACGACTGATTCTATTAGCCACCTTCTTTACAATACCGTGATTGAAAAGTTCCAAACCTTACCTGGAACCAGCTGCTACCCGAAAACATCACTCATTCCTAAAAAATGAGTCTCCTTTAAGCTCTTTTCATCTGGTAAAATATGAAAAGATTGCCACGCAATTGGCCTCTCCAGCTTGTTAAAGCAATCAGAAGTGCCATCCCTCCTCTATATTTTAATCTTTGTGGACCTGAGGGATCATTACACAAAAAGATCAAGTGTTTGTCTTGTTCGGCTTGTTAAAACTATCGAAAAGTCATCCCTTTTGTATTATTTTATGCTTTTTCAGACTTAAGGGATTATATTACAAAAAAGGACTACTGGAGTTGCCTTTCCATCTCTTTTTAGACTCTCTAAAATTGAAAAGGACCAAGTTATCTTTGCCATTAAATTCGTTAAAACAATAGCGACAAACTTGTACATGTAGAAAAGAATGAGTTTCACTGTCGCTAGGCTCATTAAAACATAGCGACAGGTTTGCCCAAAGGGAAAATTATAGAACAAGCATATGTTATCCTCCTCAAACTAGACAAAAATAAAGAGGTACTGGTCAGAAACGAATGGGGAAAATTGGGAAGAAAAATTGAATAAACTTTCTTAGTAGCAGGTCACTCTTGAACATGACACTTTCACTCCATCACCATGATTGAGTCGGATTGGGTTATTCCGTTCACCGTTCATATCACCATTAGTCCTCCATACCATCCATTTTTGGGGTTAATGCTACCAATCCATTTCAGTGTCACCGATATGTTCAAGATAAGTCACTCAGAGAATTCACCAACCTAGCTTACTTCTCATCCATTGCAATACCTTCACGCTTCATTCTTTCATGACCGCCACCCTGAACCTTGTATCATCAGATCGTTTTCACCTCCACAAAATCATTTGCTCTGTTTCATGTCATAGATGTGGAATTCATTAAGGCCCTCTTCTTTTCTACATCAACTCATTATCCAAGAAGATTGTCTTAGGAACAACCCTTTCAGTACCTTGAAGCTTGCATGCCTCAATGGCAAGTTTCTTACTTCTAGCGACAGGTTTACATCAATGGCCTTCAACCGAAAGATTTACGTGGTGTTTGACATCGACTCATGTATTCACACCACGTGAATTGTACTGCAGTACCTTGAGGGTCATTATCATTATTGGTGATTCCTCTCGTGCATGTTAACAACTTACATCATTGGCTGGTAATCACGCAATGTCTTTCCATGTTCGACATCAGAACATCCTTTCACATGGATTGACTTGTACTTCGAGCAAATATTGGATGAGTTTGAAGACCCCAGATCTAGTTTCATCCATCCAAGCTGCGATATATTTAGAAAAAAAAGACATCAGATGTACATCATAGCTGCACAGATAATCATCCAAGCTAAGGGATGATGGCTCTACCAGAATCATCAGTATACCACACAGACGGTTATCTGTCCTATGTACATGAAAATGAATTTATAAAGCTGAGCATGGGAATCCCCGCCCTAGCTAGATCATGAAAATGTTATGAAGATAATGTATTGTATTGTATCTTATTATAGGTCACCTTCCAGTTCGAAAAACCTTGGATGCTCACGATAAAGCATTTCACCCGACATCAGAAGATTTATGACCTCATGCTTTAGGGGGCAACTGTTATAGACATATTTGTGCACTGTAACCCCAATCTAATATGTCCATTAACCAAGGGCTTATAAGCCCCTAAAAGTGTTGTTTCATACCCTAAAGGAACAAGTTCAACTGATTACATCATCTCCTAAAAGTTCTCCTTGAAAAACTACTCAGAACTGGTCAAAATTGGACCATACAGACTACTTAGTGCTAAGGGTGCGATGCATCTCACCTACCACATGAAAAAATTGCGATGCATACTGAAAATCCCTTCTGTAGGGTGTGATGAGTGAGAGCAGACAAATGGCAGAGGCAGTTGGCTAGGTGGAAACCTGAAGAATCTTCTAGAAACTGCCCATTTGACACTTGCCTCTCTGAATTTACCTAGGGATGAGTAAGAGATCATGAATTATCCAAGTGGAACCAAGAACTATCAGAGAAATGACACTAATAAAAATCCCAGAAGATGACTCACCCACTTGCAAATATCTATATATGGATCCCTCATCCTAGAGATCCAGAGGTTGGAACTTTGTATTTTGTAAGGAAGTGTTGTTGGTTTCTCTGTGAAACATCATAGTGTTGGGTGATCTAAGCATTTCATGAGGTGAATAGGGCTTTCATGCTCGGAGGATGGCTATGGATCAGACCAATGGGTTGTAATCCTCTCTTCTACTACTTCTATCAATAAAGCTATTTGCGTTTTCCTCCATATTCGTGTATATTTTTGAATCTCGTATTGATATATGCATTTGTATGGCTAATATACATCTGATCCTATATTTTTATGGTTATAGATATTTATGCTTTGATGGTATTATGCTTCTTTGACTCTATAGGTGTTCTTTGAAGTAGGACAAGTGAGGAAAGAATAGAAAAGCGATGTCAAAGGAGGGAGGAAACAAGCAAGGAACCAAGCGAAACACTGAGGTTGGTACTCTCTACTTCTCCCTCATCTATCTCTCATAAATGAAAAACACAAGTAAATTTAGCTTTTTTGTTTCTAAGATAGCTACCCGCCTTAGTGGGACTAACAGCTCTGAATGGACACTAGTTTCCCGATAACACAGTGTGATCTAAGAGATGGTTTTGATAACTAAACTTAATAAGATAAAGAAATTGTAACCAATCTATTAAATCTAAAATAATCTAATCCCGTGCGAATAAACTAAAAGGGGATCTAAATCTTAAAATGAAGACGATATTGTTAATAATTTAAATATATTCAAATTATAACCGTATGGTGAGTGCATCAATATTTGAAGAAACAAAGAAAATACATTATCTTTGTTCCCCTGGATATTGCCTAAGAACTAGATCTAAATATGCAATCGTTCAACAAAATCAAATTAACATTTAAGTTATAGACATGCGTAGAATATTAATATAATTAAATATTCAAAGTGCCTAGGTACAGAGACATCCTACTCATACAATTTGTAAATGTGAAAAAGGTTTGCAATAGGATAAAATTGTTGGACAATCGACATTGCCTAGATGGTTAGTGGCAACAACTGCATTCGCATTAATGTCAAGGATCATGATAAAATATGTGTTGGATAGTTGGAATCACCTAATTTCTAGTGACCTCCAGTGTGATGACATTGATGTCAATCAGACTAGCATGAATGTTGGTGGCAGCAAAACTACTAGCATTGATGTCCACTAGGCTAGTTATCATGGGAGCTAGGCTAGCATTGATGTGCATGGGGTGTGAAGCCTAGGGGGAGTCTCATGGTTTCTACAATCTATTGTAGAGAGTAATTATTGTATCAAGGTTATGGTAGAAGCCATAAGATGATGAATATGATGGTATAAGATGATGAATATGATGGTTGGGAGGCTAGGGATTTGGAGGAATTTCTAGGTTCAGAGACTTGCTCATACTCTCTTGGTTATATCTTAGTTTGAGAGAGGTTTGAAAAGTATTTCCAATTTTATGTGGAAGTCTACATATGGCCCTGTAGATCAAAATTTATGGTCATACAAAGTTAGGAACTTAAGTCCTTAGGAGTAGTCTGTAGAACCCTAGAAGCCCTGAAAACCTTAACCTCGAAAGATTATTTGAAAAGGCTATAGGATTAGACTGAGCTAGGGAAGTGGGAAGCCCAAATGGTTAGAATCGAAGAATCCCAATGGGGGATTGGAGTGAGCCGCGATTGTGGGAACAAATCCTAGAAGGTTGGAATCCCAAAGGGTCAGAATCCCAAATGATCAGAATCCTAAAAGCTCGAAACCCCGTAACTTCCTAGTAAGTGATTTCTTAAATGTTGCATGCACCAGGGATCATTACCTGACTAGACAACAATTGACAGAGTTTTTTCCGACATTTTGTGTTCCATCAAAAGTCAAAAGGCATGGTTAGGACTTGCTTTTGTGGTGGTTTCCTACTTTATTGATAACCAAGGGCCTTCGAGAAATAATGAAGAAACAACATTGTGGGTAAGAATTTAGAGGAGAGTGGGCCAAATTTAGATGAAAATCACCAAGGGAAGGTATTAAGGCTAGCTAGGACATGCATAGAACCCAAAGCCCATATGATCTTGAGGAATTCCAATTAAAAGTAGTTATAGGGATACAGGCATTCGAGATCCAAGTTAGTCAGCATATGCATATGAAGTGGGAATCTGTGAATGTGTTTTGTGATGGATTTGTAATGTAGTTGTATGTTATTGCAACCAAGATCGTATGATGCATTTGCAAGGTGTGATGAGTCAGAAACTATATGGAAATATTCCTCTTTAGTTGGTTGTTATGCCAAATTGGTTATTCACTACATTTGGATTAGGCAAGCATTGGTCACATGATTGAAAGTATGGATGAGTCAACAACTTTGGAGAGAAGTTCTCCATATTTGGAAGTTATGCCATAATTGGCCATAGCCTCAAATGGATAAGGAGAAGGTCAAGATAGCCAAGTAAATGCACACAAAAAGGTTGGTGTTGCCAGAGTAATGGAAATTGAAGGAGACTGATGTAGAGAGGACCAAAATTTGCAGAGGAAACATTTGACCCTAGAACATTCATTCTTGAGATTCCTTTCACACTAAAGAGAATTAAAGTGGGAAGATTTCTGAGTGCAAAAGCTCTGATAGCGTGTTGCAGAATCCCATTCCCAGTGCTTAATTTGGTTATAGTGGTCTTGTAGTTTGATATAATAGCAATATGGAGTGCCATGAAAAAGTATTTTTTTGGGAAGTATAACTGAAAACATAGCCTTAGGGACAGGATTTTTGATCATAGAAAGAACAAAACCCTGCTAGAGTACACTTTGAGAACTACGATCAAATTAATAAGCATGGGGAGCCTTGCTAGAGTGTGTAGGTGGACTGAGAATTTATTCTTAGTATGGGAGACACTCAAATGTCCATCATCTTCATTAATTATAATGCAACTGAAATCATTGAATGTAGAAAATTCTTAAGAGCCCATGCTTGTTGTTTAATGTTTTTACAATGATTGTGTAATCAGATGAAACATCAAGATGAAGAGGCATGCTGAGAGTATGTTTCCGGGAAGAATGCAAGATAACAAAGCTAACATCATTCCCTATGCAGAAGAGGAATAAAACCCTTGATTATAGTGGATAAAGTGAGGGGGAAGCAACATTGTTATGAGAATGGAGAGCTCTATGTCTATGCATTATTGTGAAGAGTTTGAGTGTGCATGTGCTGCAAAAAAGAGGCAGGGAGTGCCTATGTAGAGGAAAGTGGCCGAGAGCACCTAGTTAGATAAAGAAGGTTGAGTGAAGAGAGACTTGTGTGAGTGTATGTTGTTGTAGAGTGAGCTGAGTGCATAGAGTGTTGTGTAATAGTGGATGTTGGTGAGAAGAAAAGTGAGATGTTGTAGAGTGAACAAAGAACAAAGTGTAGCATGGGCTAACTAAAAGAAAGGAAACAGAGGAGAACATAGTTGAAATAGGGTAGAGTGGCTACCAAGTACAATGAAAATTAATTCCTTTTGAGTGTGGGTTGGAGCCTACATACATGAAGTTGATGCTTCCATCTTAGTGGATGTCTGAGTAGAGCTAGGGGGTTGGTTCCTCTTACAAGTTGATGTTTTCATAAATCCAAGGAGATACAAGTTGGTGCTTGCAAACAATCCATGAAGTTGGTGCTTTAGTTGATGGCTCTAGTAAGCTAGTTAGGTGTCTATGAAAGAAGGGAGTTGGTTCTTCTTACTAGTGGGTTCTAGCAAACAATCAAAGGGATTTGGTGCTTCCTTTGAGTGGTGGCTCAAAAAAAATGATGTAATAGGGTAGGTTCTTTTATTTACGTCAAATAACAAACAAGCTTTGGTGGTTTTTCTTCATGAAGGGTTTCCACGTTAAAACTCGGTGTTCATGTGTATGTTTCTCATGATGTATGTGTTCATGTGTTGATTGTATGTTGCTACCACATGATATATTTTTGATGTTAGTATGGATTATTACCAATATTGAATATTAAACATAAATTGGCAAATTTTTAAAGTTAGCCTTAGTATTGATTCCCCCCCCCCCCTCCCACCCCCCGCAATATTAACATTATTTCTAAAAATTGGTATTAGATCATGGTTCCTTTAGGAATAACTTAACCATTCAAAGGTAGATCAAAGGGAAACACTAGCTAATCAAGCTTGGATAACACCAAAGGGAGTTCCATACTTAAATGGATAAAACTATGAAATCAGGAGGATCACAATGAAAGCCTATTAAATGGGTTTAGATGTTGATGTATGGTGCTCCATAGTGAATGATGAAAAGAGAAAGAAGAATGAAGAAGGAAAAAACATCATCTTGAAAGGGCTATCAAAGCCAGATGTTGATAGAATAGGAAATTGTGAGACAACTAAGGAAATGTTGGACAAATTTCAATGTCTATATGGAGGAGAAATCCATGCAACAATAGAGGAGTTTGATGAGCCATGTTTCTAAAGCAGTAAACCTGAATCTGTGAAGGCTACTTATAATGAGAAGAAGAGAAGGATGAAGAAGAAGAAGGCATCTGAAAGGAAATATGCTCTGAAGATTGAAGACCCTTCTTTCAGTGAGAAAGTTTTTTCTCATCACTCTTGAGAGTATGATGGAGAATAATAAGAGAGGCAATGTTTCTCAAAAGGTAAGATATTTTTATGTGATAAATGTAAAGAGATAGATCATTTGGACATTATATGTACATATTCCTTTTCTAAACATAAAGATAGTCATACATCTAGTAGTTGTGAAGAGAGATCTACATTTGTAGCAATAACTAATGAGGGTATCTCAGAGGAAGAAGAGAGATCTTAGGTGTTCTCATCCATAGGAGAAAATAATAATACCCTTGGTAGTGATAAAGAAAGGGATACTCCTTAGACTTGTGGAAGATCATTTGGTCACAAAGAGGAATATAGATCTTTATGGTGACTCAGTTAGCGCCGTTGGTAGTGAAGATAAGGATATTGATGAAAGGATATTTGTTAGAAATAAGGTGATCTCTACTCTAAAAGAGATCAAGGATCTATCAGAAGAAAATATCAAGAAAAAGGAGAAGTTGCATGAGTATAAGATTGAGAATGAGAAGTTAAGAAAAACAATAGTTGATCTAAATGCTAAAAAAGAAGAGGCTATCATATTGAATGGGAGGCTAATGATTCAACTAGGTAAAGAGAAGCTCATTGTGAGAGACTACAAGCTAAAGTAGTCTCATTAAGACATGATCTAGAGAAAAAGAATAAAGAATTATCTCAACATCATAAGCTTGGGGAGAGCAGGAAAACCTTGGATGAGATGCTTTCCAAGAAGAGACACCCTCTCACTAAGGATGGTTTGTGTTTCAAAGAAGAACTAAGCTCCAAGGAGGAAAATGTTGAAAGGTCAACCACCCATGTAAGGGTAGTTGAAAATTCCAACAACAACTAAGGAAAATAAGTTGTTGGATAGCAACAAAAATGTAGGAATAAGAAGCAGGAGGGTGTTGAGAAAAGAACATCAAAGAATAAATAATAATAGCTATAGGAGGTAGTAGCAGCAACACAAGATTTCTCAAGATAGCAACTCCAGCAATCATGGAGAGCACATGAAGAACTAGAAAAAATTATTTCCCTCTCAAGGACAAATCCTTCAAAAAAAAGGTATCTTCCGTTATCAAAATCATTTTCATGGTTATTTTTTTCTTACAACAATTTTGGGAATAAGGCGATAGACTGTAGATGGCATGCAAGAAAATGATATGTGTTGTGTAGTAGCAACACAAGAATGCACAAAGTGGCTAGGAGAAGGCATGCTAGTAGTAGTAGAGGCCTTAACAAGAATGTTGGAAGATATGGTAATTCCTCCGCCTCATTCTTAAGCTATGTAAAATGCTATGATTGTGGCAATCTTGGGCACAAGATGGCAAGCTATAGATATGAGAAGAAAAATAATGCTTCTCATTATATGCATGTAAGTGTAGCAACTTAGGTTTTGAAGACAAAAATAAATAATAGAGAAAAAGAATACAGGCTTGTCTTTAGTTCTCTATGTGAAAAGAGAAAGCTAAAAAGCGGAGGAAGAAATCTAAATAAAACTATGAAGAATGATCCACTTATCCTTGTGGTGGACCCCTTAGTAAGGAAGAAAGGTAGCAAGAAGATTTGGGTGAACAAAAAGGAGAATTCCACTCTAGCCTTGTGCAGTGAAGAAAAATCCCAAACTAAAGAAAATAAGGAGAAGTTGGAAAGAAATGCTGCTATTTCGACTTGGACAAAGAATATTTTGGTGAAGAAGGATGATAATCTGATCAAGGGGAGCATAGCCCCTATTTCTCTTTAGTGAAAGAAGATATTGGTCTCAAGGGAAACCAAATAAGTCAAATGTAGGAGGCTAGAAGGAATAGACAAACAGGTGCATATGATTGTTGAAGGTATGATCGAGTCCCCATGTGATTATAGTAATGTATATTTTTATTTCAAATGTAACAGTATTGAAAGAGAAATGAGAGTGTAGCCAACATGGTTTTAGGGGGAGTAGACAAAAACGCTTTATGTTGTGAAAAGAAGATGAGCTCCAACAAAAGTGTGGAATGAAAAAGGTCCCTCATACAAGTCATGTCCATAGCATATGTCCCCACGTAGATGCAAGGAAATAACCACAAGAGATTAGAGAGCATTTTCTCAGGGGGAGTTGCTTTGTTAAGTAGTATGAGGAAACAATTTTCATCCTCAGGAAGAAAGATTGCATAGTAAATGAAAGGTTTACATCTTGGGTGAAATACCCTTATTTCATTTAAGTTGTGAATTTAATTTTTCCTATCAATATTATGTTCATGAAATATAATGGATACAAGATTTACATGTCTCTTAATTGTCAATTAGTATCACTATGCGAATTGGTAGTCTTGGGTTTAGATGAAATAACCTTTTTGTGTGACTGGACATTTCTTTTTGAGAAGGAGCTATTATAGTTTTCATGTTACTTTGTCCAATTTTTATCAATTTTTTGGTGAAATTGGTGTCATTTAAGCCTTTTTGAAGAGGTATGATCTCAAGGGGAGCAATGTTGATCGTTAAGATTCTTAGGAGAAGTGGACATAATTCTTGAAGCAACAAGAAACATCAATAGTGAAGAGCAAGTCGAAATGCATCATTATTGGATGGAATTTGCAACAACAACAATACCATTTGCAATTTTAATTAGTATAAGTTTATCTTAATTGATACAAAATATGCATTGGGGGAGATAAAATTCAGGGAGAAACATAAGGTATCCAGAATTGGAGGATTATTATAAAGGAGGAGGTATATGTTCAGGGGGAGAAAATATGATATGTCCAGTTCATAAAGCAGCAACAGCTACAAGAAAGCTAAGCTTGGGTGACATAATGTAAATTCCCTATGAGGAATAAAACAACCCTTCAAGAGATGTTTGCAGAAGCAGAATGCACATAAGAAACTTGAGCCTCAGTCTATTATTGAAACAGGAAGAAGAAGCAACTTGCATCCCTTTCCAATTAATATCAAAAGGGGAGACACACTCATTGGAGCGTATGCTATGATGGTCCATGCAAAGGAGATAAATCCATTTGTGGCTCATATAAGAGAAGTGTGGAAGCAACATGAGGATTGGCCATCAAAGTGGAGATGTAATGAGGTGTTTCCATTAATGCCGATGGAGGCGATTGTTGGAAAGTCAACATTGCTTGGATGGATAATGTTACCAAGTGTGTTGGCATTGATGTCAACAATCATGCTAGGAGATGTTTTGGACAATTGACATTCCTTGATTACTAGTGACAACTAATGTGATGGAATTGGTATCAATTAGACTAGCATGAATGTTTGTGGTAGCAAAAATATTAGCATTCATTTCCACTAGGCTAGATATGATGGCAACTAGGATAGCATTGATGTTCATGTGGTGCCAATATTAGGGGGAGTCCCATGGTTTTTGTAGTATCTTGTAGAGAATCATCATAGTAGCAGGCTTCTTTGAGAAGCCAAAAGATCATGACTATGATGGTTGGGAGGCTCGGGCTTTGGAGGCATTTATGCATCAATAAATTTACTCAAATTCTCTTGGTTCTAGCTTAGTTGGATAGGTTTTTGAAAATACTTACAATGATATATATATAAGTCTGCAAATGGCCCTCTTGATCGAAAGTTATGGTCAGACAATGTGAGGCCCTGAAGTCCTTAGGATCAGTCCTCAAAACCCTAGATTTTCAGAAGGTAAGAATCCAAGAAGCTTATTTAAAATGGTTATGGGATTACAGTGAGTTAGGGAAGCAAGACACCTAGAACCCAAAAAGACCAGAATCCTCAAATCCTAATGATTGATTTAAAAGAGACACAAGATTGCAGTGAGTTGAGGTTGTAGGAAAAAATCCCAGAAAGTTGGAATCTTGAAGGGTCAGAAGCCTAGAGGGTCAAAATCCTTGAAGTTTGGAACCTTGTAACTTCTTGCTAAGTGGATTTCTTAAAGTTTGCAGGCACCAAATATTATTAGTTAATAGGAAAATAGCTGATGGATTTTTTTCTCACATTTAACATTCTGTAAAAATTCAAAAGGTGTGCTAAATACTTGTTCTTATGGTGGTTTCCTATGTTATTGGTATCCAAGGGTCTCTGGGCATTAATAAAAAACAAGATTGTAGGAAAGAATTTAAAGGAGAATGGGCCAAAGTTAGAGGAAAGTCACCAAGGGAAGTTGCTAAGGCCAGGTGGGCCATGCCCAGAACCCCATGAGCTTGTAAGATCTTTAGGAATTGTCATTAAAAGAAGTTATGGGGATACATGCATCTGGTATCCAAACTAGGTGGAATATGCATATGAAATTAGGCCCTGTGAATGTGTTTTGCGATGGACTTATCGTGTAGTTGCATGTTATTGTAACCATGATCTTTCGGGGCATATGTAAGGTGTGATGAGTCGACAAATCTGTGGCAAGATTCCTCCTTAGATGGTTGTCATGCCAAATTGGCTATTCACGACATTTGGATTGGGAAAGTGTTGGGAACATTATCAAAAGCATGGATGAGTCAAGCTTTGAAGGGAAGTTCTCCATATTTGGAAGCTATGCCATAATTGGCCATATCCATATTTGGATAAGAAGAATCCCAAGGTAGCCAGCTAAATGTACATAGAAAGGATGGTTTCACTGGAGTAATGGAAACTGTAGGAGATTGATGCAGAGAGGATCATGATTTGTAAAGGCAAGAGTTGACACTAGAATAGTCATGCTTGAGTTTCATTGCACACTAAGGAGAATTCAAGTGGAAATATTGACTATTGTAAAAGCTATGATATCATGTTGCAAAAGCCCATTCGTAGTGATTAATTTGGATATAGTGGCCTTGTAGTTTGATATAACAATAGTATCGAGTGCCATGCAAAAGCATGCTTTTGGGATGTATAAATGAAGAATAGAGCCTTAGGGACAAGAGATTTGATCAAAGAAATAAAAAAGACATGTTGGAGTACATCCTTCACATTGTGATCAAATTAATAATCATGGGGAGCCTCACTGAAGTGTGTAGGTTGACGGAGAATTTGTTCTCAGTATGGGAGACACCAAGGTGGCCATCCTATGCACTAATTATAATGCAGTTGCAGTCCTTGAATGTATAAAATGCTGAGGGTCCCCATACTTAGTTTTTAATGCTGCTACAATGATTGTGTAATGAGACACAACATCATGATGAAGAGCCATGCTGAGAGTACACTTCTAGGTAGAATGGAGGATAATAGAGACAACATTGTTTCCTATGCAGTAGAGGAAAAAAACCACAAATTGCAGTTGAACAAGTGAGGGAAAGAAACATTTTTGTGAGAGAGTTGTGCAGAGATATTTGTGTGTGCTCACTTCTATGAATAGGATGAGTGTGTTTATGTTGTAGAGAAGAGGCTAAGAGTGCCTATGCAGAGGAAATATGTTAAGAGTGTCTAGTCAAAAGAAGAAGGCCGAGAGTATAGAGCCTTGTGTGAGTGTATACTAATGTACATTGAGATGAGTGGAGAGAGTGTTGTGTATTAGTGGATGTTGTTGAGAAGAAGAGTGGGTAGCCGTAAAGTGATAAAAGAACAAAGTGAAACATGGATTGAGTATAATAAAGGTTGCAGAGGAGAACAAAGCTAAAATCAGGAAGAGTGGATTCCAAGTACATTGAACATTAGTTCCTTTCGAGTGTGCTTTGGAGCCTACATATAGGAAGTTGGTGCTTCCATCTTAGTGGATGTCTAAGTATAGCTTGTGGGTTGGTGTCTCCTACAAGTTGGTTCTTGCATAAATCCAATGAGTTGCAAGTTGGTGCTTCATTGGTGCTTCTGATAAGGTTATTAGGTGTCTATGAATGAAGGGAGTTGGTGCTTTCTACTAGAGGGTGCCAACAAACAATCAAAGGGAGTTGGTGCTTCCTGCGAGTGGTAGCTTAGAAACATAGATGTAATAGAGTAGGTTATCTTATTTACATCAAATAACAAACAAGATTTGGTGGTTTTTCTCCCATAAGGGTTTCCATGTTAAACCTTAGTGTTCATGTGTATGTTTCTCATGGTGTATGCATTTATGTGTTGATTTTATGTTACTGTCACATGGCATGTTGTTGATGTTAGTATGGATGGTTTCCAATATTGAATGTTAAATATAAATTGGAAATAGGTGTAAAGTGAGCCTTAGTACTAATTCACACCCCCCTCTCAGTATTAATATTTCTTCCAACAAAACTAACAGGTTAAGTTGCAAGCAAAGCCTCCTTTTCTTCTCCTTTGAAAAAAAACATAGTTTACAAAAGAATAAGGAGAAGAGAAAAAATCATAGTCATTTCCAATATCTTCAAAGATTTATCCCTACTACAACAATGTACTAAGCCTCTTATTTCTACCGAATTGCAGCCCTATCAATCCATTGACCTGCATCCCCCCCCAAGAAACAATACATGGAATTCTTTAAATAATACAAGTTTGTTCATCTTTGATTTGAATGACCATATCTTCCAGAATAAAAAAAAATAGAAATGTGATCTTGTTTATGGGTATGCTAGAAAATAGCTTGAAACCCCTTCGCACCTTCAAAGTCATCATATCTAAAGAAATTTCTTATTCTAATGAATGTTGTCAATTCCTAGGATTTCATCACCATGTCACAATTATTTTATCATAATAATTAGCTAATTTTGGAGAATTAGTATCTAATATTGTTGTAAATCTTCCAATTAGATCCATGCAAATTAAAAAATAGATATAATCATTAATAAACACATATTTAGAAAATAATGCCCATGGAGAACTTAATCCTATAGTTTCTCTTAAACCAACGAATGCAACTAATAGCATAAACAAATTTGAACCAGAACCACACTCATATCTTTCAAAAATATATCAAGTCTTAAAATAAGTAAAATATAAGTCGAATAGCCGTAGATGGTGATATCCTTAAACATTTGACTGTCAATATGAAAATTATTCCATCAGCAGGTTCAATAGGACCATCGTATATATCTTAGCAGATCAGGATTTAGATGAAAAAAATATGAAATCTGTGACATTATTGTTGGGTTAATTTTGCGTATGATTATAGGAAAATATAGTATTGAGATATGGTGTAGCTGATTTGACAATCCTTCCTTCCTTCTCTAAGTGTTTCATTTCCCACAACAATGAAATCACAACATTATTTTAATTAGTTTAATAATATCTATAAAACACAAAAAATGAATGAAAGAGAACTATAAATGTTACTATTAGTAAATTTGTTTAAAATTAGTTATGCTTCTTGATTCATGGAATCATTATAACCTAGTGCTCCCATTTGAATCCATAAAATTATAATGTGATGTTGTGATAGGAGACCATGGAAGTTGTACTAATGTGTATGTGAGCATTTATTGAATTGCAAAATGTTCCTTGTTTCCCTGCTATTTGACATGCTATCTCAATATACCTTGGATGCGACGCACATTATGGACAACTCATTGCAAAGAGTGTAAGCTTAGCAAGATTGTTTGCATGAAAAGATGAATAAATTGAGGGATTCATTGCAACCTCCATATGGATATTATTTGTTAAAATGATAAAAGATATATGATTAGATTGATTGGTTAAAGGCATGGTTTCAGTGGTTACATGGTATACACTATAGGTTTTAACCCTGTATAGAAATTACATGCATAGGAATTATAAAACACAGAAAATAAACAATGTGAGAGAATACCACATAAAACACATATACATAGTGATTTTCCCCTGGATCCTAAAACTGAGACTACCAACTTGATTTTTCATTATGTTACTTTCAATTTTACAATACATATTTATACATGTTGAAGCATCCAATACCATGGACTAAAAACCATCGTGTCCAAAACCATGGACCGAAAACCATCACATCCAAAAACATGTGCGGAAATCATGCACAAAACCATAGGTAGGTCCACCCAACCTAACATTCTCGTGGAAAGAATAACACAACCCAACATTCTCCCACTTCTTGTTTTCTTTTCACAGGGGGACACAAGAGAGCTTAGTCATTTATCCAACACTGCAATGCCCATTGTTTCTCTACACCAAGAGAACTTCTCAGAGCTCACAGATTTTGTCAATGCATCTGCAGTATTCTTCAAAGTGTCCACCTTTACCAACAACACCTTTTTTTCTTCTATCAAATCCCTCACAAAGTGATACTGAACATCAATGTTCTTTGTCTTTTAATGGTAAGCAGGGTTCTTTGCCAATACAATTGCACTTTGGCTGTCACAGTCTATCCTTATAACTCCTTATGCTAACCCCATACCTGAACATAATTTCTGCAACCAAACTGCTTCCTTGCTTGCATGAGTGCTGCCATGTATTCTGCCTCGGTAGTTGATAATGCCACTACAGATTGTTTCTTACTCATCCTAATGACTTCACCTCCAAATAAGTTAAACACGTACCCACTTGTAGATCTTCTCTCATCCAGATCTCTAGCCCAATCCACATCAACAAAGCCACGGATATCCAAAACTCTGTCCAATCCTGGTCTTCCTTGGTAGCACAAACCATAATCACTAGTGCCACGCAAATACCTAAAAACCCGCTTCACTCTTGTCGAGTGCTCCTTCCCTGGTTTTGACATAAACCTGCTCAATACTCCCACTGCATGTGTAATGTCAGGTCTAGTACAAACCATTGCATACATCAGACTACCAACTGCACTTGTATATGGAGCATGGGACATGTCCTCTTCCTCTTCTTATGTCTTAGGACACTGTTCGGTAGATAACTTTACACCTACAGGAATAGGAACCTTCACTGGTTTACTATTCTGCATATTAAGCCTCTGCAATATTGTCTAGATGATCCAAAATGGATTTTGGATAGACTCCCAAGTCTAAGTATTCCTCACTGAGGAAACTGAAAGTCCAAGGAAGTTCCTGGAACTAGCCCCATTGCAGAGATCGTCTCATTCTGAATCTACTGCAACTTGAATGGGAAAAAAATGACTTAGGATGAAGAAGTTATCGCAAAATGAAGCTGCCATTTTTCCAAAGAAAAAAGAGGCAAAATCCCCTAAAAATGGGTCCTCAAAACACTCTAAGTCTTCAATGTCTTCTAAAAATCCAAAAACCTTCACAAAAGGAGAAGTTTTGGAAATATTGGATTCCACTATCAGAAGGAAAAAACACAAAGAAATGACCAAAAAACAAGCCTATTGGAGGCTTAAATGAACAATGAATAGGAGTCGTCAGATATGGCTGATCAACAGTCTAGATCTGATCAACATATCACATCGTCGGTGATAGGCGGAGGCAATTAGAGGCAGACATACGATGGGACCGGGCCGATGCGATACCGTGATGGACGATATCGACAGATCGCAATCAGCGTTGGCATAGACCATACCATATGGAAAGACCTTGGGCTTATGCGATATGTGATCGCAACAAGTAGCATCGCAATATCGCATCGGAGCCACCCAGAGGAGCGGCCATATACATACAGATATATCTATATATATATATATATATATATGTGTGTGTGTGTGTGTGTGTGTGTGTGTGATGTGATGAATCTAGACTTGAAGGGGTTCTTAAATGCAAATGTATATTATTCCAAGTCCGCATAAATCCACTTTTGCGAACATTTCAATGTTTTTAATGTATTTTCTAAATACAAAGGGAAGCCACAGAATGAGCATTGCGACTTGCGATAAACAATTTCAGATGGACTCGATAGTGTTATAAATTGGAATTAAGGACTTTTGAAGTCTGATAAACAGAGACTTGGCTATTTTTCTCGTGTTTTATAGTGTTTCTCTATGTAAACAGGGAATGACTATTTCTGGGGGATTTCAAGCACCGATGCACTGTTTCATTGTAGAATAGGTGGCCACCTCCCCTAAAGGCGTTAGCAATGATTGTTTAACGCTCATAGAGGGGATTTGAGTAGACCAAAGTAGGAAGACAGAGAGCTCGAGAGGGAAAATGAACTGAGAATACCGATTTGGCTCAAAAAGCCAGAGAATGATAAAGACAGGGGATACTGAAGGTTGTTGGGGTTTGTTTCTAGAAGAAAATCTAAGGCAGGAAGCTAAGGTGAAAAAGAGAAGAAAGAGGCAGCGCGAAAGGAAAAGGAACAACCAAAGGAGTCACTTAGAAGTCAAGTGAAAAGCCAAGAGAGCTGTAAACTGATAGAGGGGCCAAAGAAGCCAGAGCCAAAGATCCAGAGCCAGAGCTAGAGCTGAAGAGCCAGAGTCAGAGCCAAGAGATAGAACCAAGAGCCAAGAGCCAGAGCTTCAAGAGCCAGGGAATGACATTGTGTTTGAACCTACTGTTTCTGTGTAAATGAGTAGGATTTGAGCCAAGAGCTTGTAAAAAGGACTTATACCATAATCCCATAGAGCCTAGTTGAGTTGACTAGAGATCACAGAGACGCAGCCGAAGATTTTTGGGTGAACTCCAAATTAATATTGTTGTTCTGTGTATGTTTTATTGCTACTTTGTCTCTGCTACTTTATTTACTATTATATGTATTTATATATCATTTTGAGCACATTAAATTACAACACATAAACAGTTTTAATAAACAACACCAACATACACCTTATTTTCAAGCACATATTATCAATTCTGCATTGGTTAATCGTAAGAACTTGGGAAAATTTAAGATTTGGGAGTGGGAGAGGTTCTTATAGATTAGACAAGAAGCCTAAGTGCCCCATTTTCAGATCACTCGACATACTTCCTTTGGTTTAACCAGAGCTTCCTCTTTTCCTGATCTCTTTTAATTTCCATGCCCAAAATATAGTTTGTAGTAGCAAATCTTTCATGTCGAATTTGGAGAACAATTGGATCTTCAAATACTGTATAATTTCTTTGTGATTTCCAACCAGTAACATATCATCCACATACAAGACCAGATAAATAACACGGTCACCAATTAATTTAAATACACACAATGATTTGCTTTGCTTCTAGTGAAGCCAAGTCCCCATATAAATGTATCGAATTTTTGATACCACATCCTTGGTGACTATTTTAACCCATATAGAGACTTCTTTAACTTGCACACAATTTCATTCTTACCCTTCACCGCAAAGCCTTTAGGTTGCTTCATGTAAATCTCCTATTCCAAATCCCCATGAAGAAATGTTGTCTTCACATCCATCTGTTCTACCTCAAAATCAAAAGCACCAACAATAGATAAAAGTAATCTACTAGAAGCTACCTTGGAAACAAGAGAAAAAATATCACCAAAATCAATTCCTGACGCCTGGGAATAACCTTTTGCTACCAACCAAGCTTTGTATTTCTCCACCTTTCCTTCTGTATTTGTCTTCTTCTTGAACACCCATTTGCTACCAATGGTTTTCCTTCTAGCCAGCCACTCCACTAGATCCCATGACTCATTTTTGTGAAAAGATGTCATTTCATCAACCATGGCCTCTTTCCAGAGTTTTCCATCCTCTGAAACTACTGCTTCCTTCATAGTTTTGGGATCATCATCAGTAATAGATAAATCAAAATTTGAACAGAAAGCATATGGACTATACCTTTTTGGCTACCTTCTTTCCTGAACTGATCTTCTCACACCTGAAGTTTGTGGCTCTTCATCTTTTGATTCCTCCTCTGTCGTAGAGTATGATTCTTCCTCCTTAAGCTCAAACTCTATCTTCTCAGGCTCCTTTGGTTGGACTTCATGTTTAATAACATATTTTACCTATCTGAACACCACATCTTGGTTGTACACAACCTTCCTTGTTACTGGGTTCCAAAGCTTATAACCCATTAAACCATCCTTATACCCAATAAAGATGCGCTTTTTAGTTTACTATCTAACTTGGTTCATTATCCTTTGGAACATGTACATATGCATCAAATCCAAATACCCTCAGATGTGAAAGAGAGGGTTTCTTACCAGTCCATACCTCTTGTGGTGTCTTATCCTCCAACGCTGATGAAGGTGATCTGTTGACCAGGTGGTGGAGACAAAGACTTTAGATCTCTTCTTAAGGAAATATATCCATGTATTCCTTGAGAAGTCATCTATAAATGATAAATAGTACATAGACTTACCGAGTGATGGAACCTTCAGAGGTCCAAACACATCATTGTGCACAATCTCTAATATTTGTTTCACCCTCTTACCACCAGAGGGGAAATTCACTCGATTTTTCTTCCCATATACAAAATTTTCACAAAAATCAAAATCTAGAGTGCTATTACTCATACCTTCTACCATCCCCTTACCATGAAGTATTTGAAGGCCCTTCTTACCAATATGTCCAAGCCTTTGATGCCACAACATGGTCTTCTCTCCAGAGATCACTAGATTTTCTGCTCGACTTTTAGGAACCATAGAATTGTTGCACCCATCAACAACAGTGCTACCTTGTAGCTTGTATAGAGTTCCAATCCAAACTCCTAGAATCAATACCAGTGCTCCCCAGACTATCTTGTAGGTATCCTTCTCAAACACTGTTTTTACACCTGCATCATCCAGCTTGCTTACATAAATCATATTTGTAGCCAATTTAGGAATATGTAGAACACCTGGAAGTGTTCAAACACTCCCACCTTGCAACTTCAACTTTACTTTTCCGTGACCAATGATTCTAGCCTTCCTATCATCCCCTAAGAAGACATCACCACCATCATATTTCTCATACTCGCAAGACCATTCTCTATGGGCAGTGAAGTGAAAGGATGCACTTGAGTCAATTAACCATTCCTCATGATCTACATGTGTACTTGAAGAAGCCAAGTACACATCCCCACCTTCATCTAAGGTGATTTTCGCCTCTGCAGAAGGAGCATGATAAGATCCCTTTCCTTTGTTGGTGTTATCACTCAGGTTGTCCCTAAGCTCCTGAAGGGATATGGCCGAGGTAACCAAAAACCAATCTTTAGACTGCAGGTTCTAGCCTACCTGAAACCAGAGAGAGCTCTCTCTTAAATATTTTGTTGAAGATGATTTTAGGCTAGCTATTGGGTTCAAAGGGTTTTGTTGTTTTGTGGTAGGGAGGATGATGCCTTCAAACAGAGAGGCATGCATAGTGTGATAAGTTCAAACCATTAGGCATGGAGCCAAGGAGTAGGACTGCTGGTGCATTTTCTTGGTCACAAGAGGAAAATGGAGCAAGGTAGCTACACATAAAACAATCTTCAAGCTAAAGGAGATGAAATGAAATATAAGGAATGAGAGGCAATTAAGAATCTCTCACTTGGCTTAACAGAGGGAAGGAGAATGAGCTCTATCTAGGGGCAGTGAAGAATCCATGGACAACTGTCATACATGGGTGAATTAGGGAAAATATGAGCCAAAAGGAATTCACATTTATATCTAATTCAGAGGAAAACATATAGAAACAACATAAATTGAGCATAGAGTGCAATTAAGCAAAGTCTAGGCTATTCATTTTTCCTGTTATTTAGACAATGATATGATAGCGGTTTAAACATATATAATGAAATATAATGAACAAACACTTATTGTTCCATGTAGCAGCACAAGAATTCCACAGTCACATTTCAACCATTTATACGCAGCCAACAGTCATTGCTCCAATCCTTTCAGCAGTCTTTGATTATAGAACATATCAGATATACAGTGTGAGTCTCTCCTGGATCAGATCAGCCAACTAACCACCACCCCCATATTCCATTGTTCAGGGGTGTTTTTATAGTGAGAATATATAATAGTATTTATTACAGCTCACCTAAACAGGTCTGCGGGAAAAGCTGTTTAAACCTAAACTTGTGCTAAAATTAAATGCAAGTAAATATCTATTGAGCTGCACCGGAGGCAGTTGAATCAAAATGAGCTAATATGGTGTCCTTGGTGGCTTGATACAATGCTTCTGCAATAACTGTGTTTTGAGATTTGGTCCACTAGTCTCATCTTTGATGCGCAGTAACTGTGATTTGAGAGGCTTTAAATGGCTTTTACTGTTTCTTTGACTTGTTGGGGGCTCTTTAATGTTTTATCAGCTTTGAGCACTAAGAAAATCTTCGCTGACACACTTCGCCGCAACACTGATACACTTTGCCGCAATACTGATACACTTTTCCGCAACACTGATACACTTTGCCACAATACCGATATACTTTGTCGCAATACTGATATACTTTTCCATGAGTTTTGGATTCTTTCTGCTTCTGATACTCTTTTAAAATGCTAAATCGCCCCTTTTCTGCCCTTTCAAGGCAAAAACCGACTGTTGAAGAAAAGATTCCCCATTTTGGCCTATTTCCCGTAGCGATGCGCGATTAGCGCTACGTGCTAATCGTGCATCGAAAACTGCCTTAGATTTTGAATCCGGGCTTCCTAAGCAGTGATTTCGCCTTTGCGCGCTTTTCTTTCGGCAGATGACGTCAACATGACATCAGCGGTGGGACCTGTACGACGGGTGACATGGCAGGGTGACGTGGCAGGGGAAAAACTCCCATCCCCGGACGCTAATCATCAACAGGTTTGGAAGGGAACAAACCCGCCCTCCATAGATCTAGGGCGCGGGCAATCGGACAGATGGTAGAATAGAGAAGGCGGTGGAAGGATAAGGGATGGGGCCTACATATATATATGGCGTGGATTCATATGAAACGCTGATCGCCGATATGCGATCAGCAATAGACCATCGGCGATGACCATATCGGCAGCGCGCATGCATGCTTTGTTTTTTCATAGCGATACGCCGATCGGTGAAATCGTTGTCGGCGAAACCAATCGGGGGCACACTTTATGCACTGTTTTGATACATGACTCCCCTCCCGATTACGATATCGCATCGGAGGGGGTCTAATAGAACCTTTTTGCAATCGGAGCAAGGCCCAAGGTAAGTGATGAGGATTTTATGATCGGTAGCAGAACTTTTTGATGTTTGAAGGGATTTCAAGGCATGAGAAGGGGTCTGATAGCCCAAAAAGGGATTTTTCACACCTTGGAAGGATTTCAAAGGCACTTGGGAGGATTTTATGTGCTTTGATGGGGGATTTTATGCTTTGTGAAGGAGTCAAAAAGCATTAGAGGAAGGATTTACGGAGTGATGAAGGGTTTTGTGCATCAAAATGAGTCCAAAATGCATGTGAAGATGGTTTGAGGGGGGAAATGAGGGTTCTTGCTAAGTTTCAAATAAACTTAGCAATTTCCCAAGTGTACTTATGGTTATATTCCAACTAGGGGAAGGGGATAAATATATAGGGGAATTATTAACATAGTTTTAGTAGGGAAGGGGAGATAGATAGGGAGTTACATATTTAGAGTTAGTAGTAAATATGAATGGTGACAAGAAAGCACTAAGTGTATAACTCTTAGGCTATAAAAGGGGAAATAGGAATTATAGAGGAAGTATGAGCATTCCTTGAGTGAAGCAGACCCTTACCAAGGCTACTAATATGAAGAATGATGAATCTGAGAGGTATCAAGCAGATCTTAACCTCTTTAGGGGAAGTTAGTGAGTGATTTAGGGAATAAGGAAGAAGGGGGAAGTTAGTTATGCCTTGCTTGAGCTCCTCGAAATGAAAACTGCTTGATAATTGTGACCTAAATAAATATGACATTTGAAAACATGAAATCGATCACAAATCAACATTCTGCAACCTCAAAACTGCCTACCCAACCTACTTACCTAGCATTTTTGCTTCTTTTGGTTTGGGTGCACTTGAACTAACAAACCCAGCTTTTCAAATTTTCTTTTACCATCCTCCTATCTATATCTACACTTATTTCATCCAAGGCTCAGATTAGGCTGTTGAGCATCCTTGCTTCTCTACCTGTCTAAGAATCTGCCAAGATTAAGCTGTTTGGACAGATAATGATTCTCTATATTCTAAAACAGGAAATTGAAACCTAGGGAGACCAAGATTAAGTTGTTTGGACCTCCCTTTAACTGAAAATTCTTCAAAAATGGAATAGCACATCAAAATTGGAATACAACAGTGGCATTTAGACTAGCACACTCTCATGGCATCCTTCTTTGGCCTCTGTAGGAAATATGGAACATTGCAACATGAAAAGTATGACATATTTGGCATGTAAAAATGTCAATCATGAAAGATGAGTAACCTGCTGCAGCAGGAGGCTAACAGTGGCTCCACTTGGGGATCGCTTTTCCTTGTGAAAGGCCAAGAACAGCAGGTCAGACTTCCTTGATCTTTTGTTGTTGCTGTAGATTGAAATTTCTTAGTGCTGACTGTTAGATAGTTGGAACTTTGAAATGAGAACAACACTTTCCCTCAACTGAATTGCTTATGAGTTGTGTAGCACTGCCTACTTTCTTCTGCGTGCTCTATCATTTGGACTGTTGCACAAAATGAAACAAAGTGCTGATATATACAAACTTTTATGTACAGAAATAATGCCACCGACTGATTCTCAACAAAAGGGATCATGATAATGCTTTAACATTCGGTCATTCACCGGGCCCTCTTCAGCTGTGCTGCCATCTACATATTTGAGGAAATATGTGTTATTGCCTTGCACAACGCTGATAATGAATGGGCCTTTCCAAACAAAATCAAATTTTGAATGTTTTCCCTTGTCTTCTCTTTGTGAGTCCCACTTTAGAACTTTGCTGCAACCACAGAAGTCCTCAGCCTTAACTTTCTTGTCAAACATCCTTTTGAGTTTCTCTTGCAAAATTTGAGCTCTGTCATACACTTGCTCTCTGGTATGTTGTAGATGAATGGTCTGATTGATTCTTCTTTGAATTTTATTTGGTTAAGCCTGAATCTCCTGTAACAGTTTGATAGTAAGAATGCCCAAAGATGAAGGAAATATGGCTTCCATGCCATATACTAGCTCATAAGGGCTCATCCCAATGGATTTCTTGGTTGAAAGTATGTCTTCCCACAGGGCGTTTGTGAGCTTTCTATGCTAGTTCTTTTTGTTTTCCTCCAACACTTTCTTTATGATGTTGATGAGGCTTTTATTGGATGATTCAGCCAAGCCATTACCTTGAGGGTAGTATGCTGTAGAGTGGCCCAAGGTAATATGAAATTTATGGGAGAAGTTGATCATCATTTTGGATTTGAAGGCAGCAGCGTTGTCAGTGATGATCTTGTTAGGGCAGCCAAATCTGGAAAGGATATTGCCCTCAAGGAACTGGATGATAGTGGAGTCATTGGCTTGCCTACATGGGATAGCTTCAATCCACTTGGTGAAATAGTCGGTGGCTATTAAAATCCACTTGTGCTGGCCTGAAGAGGAGGGATGGATTTCACCTATGAAGTTAAGACCCCATTGTTGAAAAGGATTTTCAGTTGAGATGGGCTTAAGGGGCAAAGGAAACAGTTTTCTTTTCCTTCAAATATTTGGCATTTGTGACATGAAACATCAAATTTCTTGACATCTGCAAATAGAGAGGGCCAATAATAACCAACCCTTAAAATCTTGTCAGCAGTGGAATTCCAATATAGATGTCCTCCATAGTCCCCTGCATGGAACTCTTTCATGATGCTCTTAGTTTCATTCAAAGTTAAGCAGCTAAGAAAAATACCTTCATGATTTTTCCAAACTAGGGCACCATCTAAGATACAAAACTTTGATGCTTTTTGTTATCACTCAGGTTGTCCCTAGGCTCCTATTAGGGATACAGCCGAGGTAACCACAAACCAATCTTCTGATTGCAGGTTCTAGCCCACCTGCAATCGGAGAGGGCTCTCTCCTTTAGATTCAACCTCAGTTGATGATTTTAGGCTAGCTTTCTGACTTCAAGGGAATGTTGACTGCGATTGGAAGGAAGGTAGGATTCTCGAGTAAAGAGGCACAGTAAGGTGTTATGAGTTCTGAACCATTGGGCATGGAGTCATAGATTGAGGCATGCGAGTGTTTTCTTGGTCATAAGGGGATACGGAGCGGGATAGCCGCACAAGATACAATATTGAGTCTGCTGAAAGTACGAGATGAATATCAGGGATGAAAGGAAAAAGAGAATCATTTCATCATGCTGACAAAGGGGAGAAGTGGATGAGTGGGATCCTGAAGCAGTTAAGAATTCCAAAGACATGCACTCATATACGAAAGAAGCAGGGTAAACTAGAGCAGTTAAGAATTCTAGCTCATAACTGTTTCAGCAGAAAACATCGAAAAGTGCAGAAATTGAACTTAAGGTGTATTTAAACAAATCTTAAGCTATTCTTTTTTCGTGCAGCTTAGAAAGGCGGAAAGATGATAAAAACATAAAATAAACAGGGAGGAAGAACACTTATTGGATCATGCAGAGACATAGGAATTCTGTGATCATTCCTTGGCCAAGAGAAAACAACAAGTTTTTTCGCAATCCATGCTTTCAACAATCTTTTATTATGAAAAATATGACAGTTACAGCGCGAGTCTTTACTCAGAGAAATTGCTGGAAAGGAAACTGAACAACAACTACTACTACCAACCAACCAACCCTTTACAATATCGCTTCGGGTGGTATTTATAAACAAAATATCAGGAAGACATCATTACAATTGACCTTGACAGGTCGGCTTAGAACTCTTCGACAATCTAAACGCTGATGAAATTAAAAGCAAGTAAATCTTTTTTGACTGCACTGGGGGCAGCTGAATCAGAATAGGTGACGAGGTGGCCCTTGGGGACTAGATGCAGTGCTGCTGAAGTGAATGTGCTTTGGGGCTGCAGCTCAGCTTTGGTGCGAATTGAATGTGCAATTATTATGATTTGAGAGCTTCAAGTGATTTTTCTCTCCTCCTATGGATCTGCTGGAAGATATTCAAATTTCTCTTGCTTTGGGCCGCTACTCAAGATATTCTCTGATACACTTCGCCACTACATTGATGGTTTCTGCCGTCGATTGATACTCTTTGACACGCTTGATACCTGCTGATTTGATCTGATACACTTTAAACTCTGTGAATGATCTGCTGCTTTTTTCAAACCGGATCCTTTGGCACGTTTGGGCGATTTTCGGGCTTTTTCGGCGCGCAGTGGGCTCGGCAATCAGAATATTCCTTGAAGATCCCTCGAAATGACCTATTTCCCGTAGCGATGCGCGAATAGCGCTTTGTGCTATTCGCACATCGAAAACTGCCTCTGTTTCTTGATCTGGAGCTCCGAAGTGCGACTTTTCTTCCTGCGCGAAGCTTTTTTGGCTTTTCTGGCTACTGACGTAAGCACTGCATCGGTTGTACGACGGATGACGTCAGCTGTGGGTCCCTGGTACAGCGCGACGTGGTGAGGTGTTGGATGAACTGTTGGTGAAGAGGTTCCGATGCGATATTACGATATCGCGTTGGCGGGGAAAGAGGGGATCATTGGGTTAGACATTGGTGCTTGCGACTGCCGATATGCGATATTGTGATATCGCATCGGCGGAGAGGGAGGGGTGAACAAATTGGACACTTGGCGTTTGTGATCGCCGATTGCCGATTTCGCGATGTCGCATCGGCGAGGGACGGATGGGCATTGTTTTGCATGAATGTGAGACGGCAAGTTTGTGATGCGAAAACGGCTTTGGAGGGAAAAGGTAAGTAAGTAGGTGTGAAGGGCTTTTGAAGTTTCGGAAGGGGTCTGACTACTTCGAGGGATTTTTATACTTAGGAAGAAGTCCGTAGTATCTGGAAGGTGGTTTCGGAGGTTGGGGTTCTTGCTTAGTTTCTGATAAACTAAACAATTCCCGAGACTTGCTATGGTTATTTTTCAACCAAGGGAAGGGATATTACATAAGGGATTTTTAGTTAATATTAATACGGGGATGGGAAACATAGGGAGCTAGATAATAACATTAATGGTTAATATGGAGATGATAAGAAAGCACTAAGTTCGGGGGACTTAGGCTGTTACAGGGGTTAGGACCATACTTCGGGAGAAGATATGGAACAACTTTGAGTAAAGCAGATCTTTACTCAAACGGAATGATGGAGATGATGAACTTAAGAGGTGTCAAGCAGATCTTGACCTCTTTTGGGATGTTAGTTAATGATTGGGGAGAACAGAGAGGGGAAGTTAGTTATACCTCATTTGAGCCTTTTTGCTTACAAATCTTTGCTGATTATATTCTGCATGATATGATGCCTACAGACTTGGAACTTGTCAGCAATTCAATCAGCCTCAACACTACCTACCCAGCCTACTTGCCTAGCATTTTTTCTTCTTTTGCTTGGGGGTGCACTTAGACTTGCAAACCCATCATACATTTTTCTTTTGATGCTTTCCTATCTACATACTAGCCTTATTTCTTCCAGAGCCCAGATTAAACTGTTGGACTCTTCTGTTTCTCTACTTATCTAAGAGTCTACCAAGATTAAACTATTTGGACAGACCTACAATCTCTATATTATAAAACATGAAATTTAAACCTAGGGAGACCAAGATTAAACTGTTTGGACCTCCCTTTGACTAACAGTAGCGATACCAGGAAAACTTTACAAAATTTGAAAGGAAATTAAATGAACTTGAAGTAGCCTTCTTCATATGGAGACTGTTTAAGCAAATATGGAGCATTGCAGCAAGAAAAGTACAACATATTTGGCCTGTGAAATGCCAATCATGAAAAATGAATACCTGCTACAGCAGGAGCTAACACTTTCATCTTTAGAAATCTCTTTTTGGTTCTGTCAACCCTGGGGGAGCACAAAGGTTTAACAAAACATAGCAAATATCAGCATACCATGGGGATTGTAAAAAGGTTTCACTGATCTGTGGAGTCGCCAGCTCGTGTTCATTGTCCAGTTGGTAGATGTCTAAGGCTTGAAGATTTGTTTCGGACATTAGTTTGGCTAAACCTTGTCCCTTTATCAGCTTGGTGGGTTTTATTTCAATGTCATATTCAAGAATACTGGCAATCCACTTGCCTCTTCTGCCTTCTAGTCCTTCTTGAGTTAATATGTCTTTTACAATAGAGTTTGGGACATAGGCAATCACATGTGAATATAAAATATAAACTATGAGGTCTTTGATAGCCTTGACAAGGGCATAGGCCTGTTTATCCATAATTTGATACTTCAAGGGCGCATCTCTTAAGGCTCGACTGAAGAAAGAAATTGGTTTCTCATTTCCCTGGTCATCCTTTTGCAAAAGGACAACAGCTATCATGTGATCTGAAGCAAAGGAAAAGATGATAAAATCCTTATAAAACTGCGGACTTGTGAGGACAGGCATTTGAGTCAAGGCAGCTTTGATACTCTCAAAATATTGCTTGGTTTTAAAGGACCATTTTACCTTGGCATCCTTTTTTAACATGTTGCTTAACAGTCTTATCAGTTCGGCTAAATTTGGGATAAATATCCTTAGGAAATTGATCTTTCCAAGGAATCCTTGCAACTATTTTATGTTTCTTGGGTAGGGAATTTGGAGGATGGTTTGGATCCTTTCTGGATCAATTCTAGTACCGTCTTTTGAAATGATTTGGCCTAACAACTTACCTTCCTCAAGGCCAAACAAGGACTTCTTGGGGTTCAAGGAAATGCCATATTTCCTGTATGTTATGAAGATTGTCCTTAAGTGTTTGAGGTGCTCTTGATCAGATTTAGAAAAAGGGGTTAAGTCATCAAGGTAAACAAGGAAATCATGTATTTCCTTGGCACATGCAATATCCATCGCCCTTTGGAAGGTGTCACCAGAGTTCCTTAGCCCGAAAGGCATTTTAACATACTTAAATGTTCCCCACGGTGTGGTAAAGGCTGTCTTGTCTTGGTCATCCAGGTGAACAAGTATTTGATTGAAACCTGAAAAGCCATCAAGTAAAGAAATTCTAGATGACCCCACTACTCTTTGCAGGATGTGGTCCATTTTGGGCAAAGGATAGTGGTCTTTTAGAGGGACTTGATTTAAGTTTCTTAGGTCTACACACAGCCTGATCTCACCTGATTTTTTCCTTGTAGGAACCAGATTGGATACCCATTCAGAAAATCTGACAGGTGCTATGATACCTGCTTCAAACATTTTCTTCACTTCCTTTTCAATGAGAGGAAGAAGCATAGGGTTTATTCTTCTAAGTTTCTGCTTGAATGGTTTTTGATTTGGTTTTAATGGGACGATATGTTGAATCACTGATGTGTCATAGGACTTCAAGTCCTCATAAATCCATGCAAATACATCTTGGAACTCTTTGAATAAATCCACATACTTTGGTTTTTGATCAGGGGGCAAATTTTTGGACAATTTAATCATTTTGGGCTTTTCTGCTGTCCCTATGTTGTGTTCTTCTATAGCAGCACCTAAAGGCTCTATTTTTGGCTTTTTGGGCACATCATTATCATCAAACATGTCTTCTAATGGAGTAAGGCCAGCAGGCAAAAATTTATTCTTTAGATCAATCAACTCGGCCTCTGTTTTGGCTGTTTCATCTAAATGCATTTGTTTTAGCTCTTCTATGTTTGCATTATCAAAAACAATTGGGTTAAGGATTTATTTGGCTGTTGTAGCTGTTAGTACCTGCTGATTTTCATTTGTTTGCTGCTGGGAATTGTTCATGGCCTCTATGTCAATGTTTACATTTGAAAACTCACCCTCAAGAGTGAGGAAATTGTTAATCTGGGCATCATTTTCAAATACTTGCCAGTCTTTAATATTGTTAGGAACAACGAGCCTATGTTTTATCTCAGTAGTAAAATGGTGATTTGGCTCAAAGGGAAGCTTGCATGTGCTAGAAAAAGTAGCTAGGTTGTGTGCATGCATGTTATGGTTTCTAGAAATCTTGGCAAGCTCAGATTCAGTGAAGGTATTAAGTATTTCTGTGGCAGCAGCCCTATAGGCCCTCATTCGATTGTCATTAGTAACAAAGTTACCTTTCATTTGTTGTATGATTAAATCGGAGTCACCTAGAATGGACACTTTTGCAGCTCCTAGTACTTTGAGCAATTTTAGGCCTAAGAGGAGCTCCTCATATTTTGCCATGTTGTTGGTACATCTAAAATTTAGTCTGTAGGCATGGCCTTCTACATGATTGTCGTGTGTATTGTGAATCCATACACCTGCCCCGGATCCTAACTTGTTGACAGAACCATCAAAATCTAAATACCATGTGATTTCTTGCTTTTGGTTTGTATTCAGAGTTTCAGTTATTTTAGGATTTGACAGAGTTAAAATTTTTGTTTGAGGAGGTGCTTTTTGTTTGTTGGTTGCCTTAATTGTTGTGACCATGTCATGGGCATGGGCAACCAATTCTTCATTTATGCATGTCTCTGGCTCTAAAGCTAAAGGCTTCTCATTAATTGGAGGATTGGTGTCATCATTAAAAAGAATAAATGAATCCATATCAGAATGGATTAAGTAAATTGGGAAATTATGGGGCTTTTCCTCACTACTTACCACATATTTCATGAGCGTTTCTCTATACAGTCTCTTTGGTTGTCCAAAGACAGATATAGTGGCATAAGAGAGGTGAAGTTGGAGGGATCCTTGGAGTTTTGCTGCCCATGATCTTGATAGGAGCATGCCATATTTTGTTGGAATGTGAGCAACTACTACATCCATTAGGATTGTTTTGTTGGGAAATTGGACTAAAGACACACAAAGGTCTTTGATTAAGCCTAAACACTTGACCTGACTTGAGTCAAAGGAGTATAGATCTTTGTAGGGTCTTGTGACATCAAGGTTTAGCTTTTCCATTACAGCTTTTGGCATAAGATTGTGTGAGGCACCTGAGTCAAACATAGCATTATGCAAGATTTTGTCATGTATGTGCAAACTGACATAAAAGGGTGGAACAGATCCATATGTTGATTTTCCATTAACTTTTGGACCAAACAACAGCTCAGGGGTATCATCTAAAACATTCACATCATCCTTGATCTCTGGCATTTGAAGTGACCTCTGAATTTGTTGCCTATAAACATCATGCTTGGCAAGTTCTGAGAGGGGAATGGATATCTTAAGTTTTCCAATCTCTGCTTCTAAATTAAATGGTTTCTCCAATGGAATCTTTACGTTAGCAGTAGCATATTTCTCCTTTTCAAGAATACGTTCTATGTTTTCCTTTTGATTATCTGCGTTATGGTGAATGACAGTTTGTGGTATTTCTATTTTGGGAAGATTTTTAGGATTTCTGTTCAAATTTTCTTTCGAGGAAGAAGTAGGTAGAGCTTGATCAGTAGGAGGATGTATGTCTGTTATGTCCTCTACAGTCACTTGGTGCGAATTTGGGACAGAAATATCAGCTGGCTCTGTTATGAACACCTTGCCTTTAATATTGTTGGGCTGTTTGTTGTCTTTTGTCTTGCTTGGTGCGGGGATATCTATGGTTCTTGTTCTCAGCTTATATTGTTTGTGGACCTCATGCACAGTAGAATCATAACCTTGTTTAAAATCGGAAGACTCCCCAGACTTAGTCTGAAATTGATTTATATCATGGTAGTCTTGATCTTCTTGAGTGAGAAAAATCTGTTTCTCATTCTTCAAGTCTATCAAGTTCACGTGAGTCTCTTTTGTGGGCTCACTAGAAGTGGATGCCTCTGTGTAGTTTTCTTGGAAAGGAGGTCTTACATCACGGTCTGGGCTAGATCTAGCAGCATTTGTGTTCTGAGCTTTCCTGAAATTTGGGTTCCTTATGGTGTTAGGCTGTTTTCCTTCCCATGAAGATTTCCTCTCAACACTTTCCACTCTATCTCCCAGCCTGTGCATGCCACTGATAATAGCATCTAGTTTCTGATCTAAGGCTAAGGGTTCTTCCTTAAAGGTAGTTCTTCTCTCAGTTCTAGCTCTGTTTCTTTTGGCAATCAGGTTTTCCTCCACACTAACAACAACATTTTGCATTTCTGCAAGGCTTTGTGGGGCTCTTTCCCTTAACTGATAAGCCATATCGGGATCAAAACCATCAGGGAACTTGTACAAAGAAAGATCAGGTGGAGCTCTTAAGTTCTGTGGTATTGTATTATAAACATTATTAAATCGTACACAGTAGTCCAAAACGGTCTCCCGAGGGCCTCTTTTAATAGTGTTGTATTCAGATAAAATATGCAAGGGATCTTTCTTTTTCTCCCGTCTGTTGATAAATGACTGGTATAAGGCATCTGGGTCTACTATGGAATTGGATGGAAGTGCTCTAAACTAGGTCCTGACATCACCTGTCAAACTTTGGACAAAAATCTTCATTCTCACACTATCATCGTCAATCTCATAACTCTCAAAGTAGTCCTGCATTTTCTTTGTATGTTGAAGGGGTGTGCATGCACTTGTGCCATCAAAATAAGTTATTTTAGTCTGGTAATCATGAGGCATAGCCCCAGGATTAACAGGCAGCTGTAAAGGTGCATATCTTTTAGCCATATTACCAGGGATAAGTGGAACAACAAGGATAAGTGGGACAACTGGAACAACCGGGATAGTGCAGTGAATGGAGGTGTGGAAACGGTTCTTGGAGAAAAAGATGATGAACAAGGGGAAGTATGGTTTGAATGAAATAAAACTTTGACAGGGGTTGGAACAGAGCTTGGATGAACTGCTTCAGGAATGGTTTCAGCAAAATCTTCTTGCTGCTCTTGTTTTCTAAGGATCTTAGGGATTATATTGGGATTTTTAAAAACAGCTGGGGGATTTGGGTCTGGATTTGATCTTGTATAACGCGAATGCTTTTTGGGAGCCAGCTTCTAGCTTGTTTTTTGGGGATTTTTTCTAACAATATCGGTTGAACAGAAACTTTTTTAACGTTCATATTCTTCCTCAGCGGAGCTTCGGACTGGATTTGTGAGACTATCTGAGGAAGTCCCCAGAGGAGTCGCTATTATGTTATCACTCAGGTTGTCCCTAAGCTCTTGAAGGGATACGGCTGAGGTAACCACAAACCAATCTTTAGACTGCAGGTTCTAGCCTACCTGCAATCAGAGAGGGTTCTCTCTTAAATATTTTGTTGAAGATGATTTTAGGCTAGCTATTCGGTTCAAAGGGTTTTGTTGTTTGGTGGTAGGGAGGATGATGCTTTCAAACAGAGAGGCATGCATAGTGTGATAAGTTCAAACCAATGGGCATGGAGTCAAGGAGTAGGACTGCTGGTGCGTTTTCTTGGTCACAAGAGGAAAATGGAGCAAGGTAGCTACACATAAAACAATCTTCAAGCTAAAGGAGATGAAATGAAATACAAGGAATGAGAGGCAATTAAGAATCTCTCACTCGGCTTAATAGAGGGAAGGAGAATGAGCTCTATCTAGGGGCAGTGAAGAATCCTTGGACAACTGTCATACATGGGTGAATTAGGGAAAATATGAGCCAAAAGGAATTCACATTTATATCTAATTCAGAGGAAAACTATAGAAACAATGAAAATTGAGCATAGAGGGCAATTAAGCAAAGTCTAGGCTATTCATTTTTCCTCTTATTCAGACAATGATATGATAGTGGTTTAAACATATATAATGAAATATAATGAAGAAACACTTATTGTTCCATGTAGCAGCACATGAATTCCACAGTCACACTTCAACCATTTATACGCAGCCAACAGTCATTGCTCCAATCCTTTCAACAATCTTTGATTATAGAACATATCAGATATACGGTGCGAGTCTCTCCTGGATTGGATTAGCCAACTAACCACCACCCCCATATTACATTGTTCAGGGGTGTTTTTATAGTGATAATATCTAAGAGTATTTATTACAACTGACCTAAATAGGTCTGCGGGAAAAGCTGTTTAAACCTAAACTTTTGCTAAAATTAAATGCAAGTAAATATCTATTGAGCTGCGCCAGAGGTAGCTGAATCAAAATGAGCTAATATGGTGTCCTTGGTGGCTTGATACAATGCTTCTACAATAATTGTGTTTTTAGCTTTGGTCCACTGATCTGATGTGAGTTTGATGCGCAGTAGCTGTGATTTGAGAGGCTTTAAATGGCTTTTACTGTTTCTTTGACTTGCTGGGGGCTCTTTAATGTTTTATCAGCTTTGAGCACTGAGAAAATCTTCGCTGACACACTTCGCCGCAACACTGATACACTTTGCTGCAATACTGATACACTTTGCCGCAACACTGATACACTTTGCCGCAATACTAATATACTTTGCCGCAATACTGATATACTTTTCCATGAGTTTTGGCTTCTTTCTGCTTCTGATACTCTTTTAAAATGCTAAATCACCCCTTTTCTGCCCTTTCAAGGCAAAAGCCGACTGATAAAGAAAAGATTCCCCATTTTGGCCTATTTCTGGTAGCGATGCGCGATTAGCACTACGCGCTAATCGCACATCGAAAACTACCTCAGATTTTGAATCCGGGCTTCCTAAGCAGCGATTTCGCCTTTGCGCGCTTTTCTTTTGGCAGATGACGTCATCATGATGTCAGCGGTGGGACCCGTACGATGGGTGACGTGGCAGGGGAAAAACTCCCATCCCCGGACGCTAATCATCAACAGGTTTGGAAGGGAACAAACCCGCCCTCCGTAGATCTAGGGCATAGACAATTGGACAGATGGCAGAACAAAGAAGGTGACGGAAGGATAAGGGATGAGGCCAACATATATATATGGCGTGGATTCATATGAAATGCCGATTGTCGATATGAGATCGGCAACAGACCATCGACGATGACCATATCGGCAGCGCACATGCATGCTTTGTTTTGTCATAGCGATACACCGATTAGCGAAATTGCTGTCGGCCAAACCAATCGGGAGCACACTTTATGCACTGTTTTGATACATGACTCCCCTCCCGATTGCAATATCACATCAGAGGGGGTCCAATAGAAACTTTTTGCAATCAGAGTAAGGCCCAAGGTAAGTGATGAGGATTTTATGATCGGTAGCAGAACTTTTTGATGTTTGAAGGGATTTCAAGGCATTGGAAGGGGTCCGATAGCCCAAAAAGGGATTTTTCACACCTTGGAAGGATTTCAAAGGCACTTGGGACGATTTTATGTGCTTTGATAGAGGGATTTTATGCTTTGAGAAGGAGTCAAAAAACATTAGAGGAAGGATTTATGGAGTGATGAAGGGTTCTGTGCATCAGATGGAGTCTGAAATGCATGAGAAGATGGTTTGAGGGGGGAAATGAGGGTTCTTGCTGAGTTTCAAATAAACTTAGCAATTTCCCAAGTGTAATTATGGTTATATTTCAACCAGGGGAAGGGGATAAGTATATAGGGGAATTATTAACATAGTTTTAGTAGGGAAGGGGAGATAGATAGGGATTTACATATTTAGAGTTAGTAGTAAATATGAATGGTGACAAGAAAGTGCTAAGTGTATAACTCTTAGGCTATAAAAGGGGAAATAGGACTTATAGAGGAAGTATGAGCATTCCTTGAGTGAAGCAGACCTTTACCAAGGCTACTAATATGAAGAATGATGAATCTAAGAGGTATCAAGCAAATCTTGACCTCTTTAGGGGAATTTAGTGAGTGATTTAGGGAATAAGGAAGAAGGGGGAAGTTATTTATGCCTCGCTTGAGCTCCTCCAAATGAAAATTGCCTGATAATTGTGACCTAAATAAATATGACATTTGAAAACATGAAATCGATCAAAAATAAACATTCTGCAACCTCAAAACTGCCTACCCAACCTACTTACCTAGCATTTTTGCTTCTTTTGGTTTGGGTGCACTTGGATTAGCAAACGCTGATTTTCAACTTTTCCTTTACTGTCCTCCTATCTATATCTACACTTATTTCATCCAGGGCTCAGATTAGGCTGTTGAGCACCCTTGCTTCTCTACCTGTCTAAGAATCTACCAAGATTAAGCTGTTTGGACAGATAATGATTCTCTATATTCTAAAACAGGAAATTGAAACCTAGGGAGACCAAGATTAAGCTGTTTGGACCTCCATTTAACTGAAAATTCTTCAAAAATGGAATAGCACATCAAAATTGGAATACAACAATGGCATTTAGACTAGCACACTCTCATGGCATCCTTATTTGGCCTCTGTAGCAAATATGGAACATTGCAGCATGCAAAGTATGACATATTTGGCATGTAAAAATGTCAATCATGAAAGATTAGTAACCTGCTGCAGTAGGAGGCTAACAACCGGGAGCTTTAGTTTTATAGTCCCTTTTGTAGTGCCCTTCCTTTCCGCATTTCTTGCACACCACCTTTATAGGTTTTATTGGAGATTTAGATGCCCCTCTAGATTTAGATCTCCTGCTCAATAACTTATTTTTTTCTATTCTAGGATCATCCTCGTATAGACAAGGCGTCACCATTCTAGCTCTCCATATTTTTCCATGTAATCTCCTCCGCCAACAAGGATGAGACTATTTCATGAAACTGTAAGGAAGTTGCATTGCTACCTACTGCAATAACTAGACTATCCCACAAATCTGGTAGAGAACACAACAAACTAATGCACTTATCTTCATCTGAAAGTTTGATATCAACAGACGATAACTGACTTGCCACAATATTAAACGCATTCAGATTCTCTGTCACCGACTCTCCGTCTTTCATCCTCAGGTTATAAAACTTTTTCTGTAGGAGCAATTTATTCACTGGAGACTTAGATTGGTACAAAGTCCCTAACTTGTCCCACAAAGCCTTCATCGTAGCTTCCCCTAATACATTCAGAAATACTAAATTTGAGACACATAATCGTATTGTGCTCTTTGCCTTCCAATCCAACATCTTCCATTCTTCATCAGACACACCTGTTGGTTTAGTACCCAGATCTATCACGATCCACTGTGTTATCACAAAATCAAGCACTGAAGGGCTGCTGATCAGGTAGACTCTGTGTAACTATTTCAGACCAATCTTTTGACTAAGGATTAGCCTCCCTAGCCTGAGAGGGCTCTCTCAAAAAAGTTATTGATTTTGTTTGTTGATAAGAGGGCTA
>APFE030029376.1:84116-98087 GCA_000404065.3 Pinus taeda
AAATCAGAGCAGCATAAGTGAATTCTGAGTGATTGTGTATTCATACAAATGTAAAAACATTAAACATAAAGCAAAACCACATATCTTGAGCATTTGAAACACTGTAAGAATCCTGAGAAGATAAGAAACAAATTATATTACTAAACTGGGTTTTTACACCAACCAAAGCAAAACTTTGTTTCTCCAAATATCCAACCCTTGTTACATAGATGATTTAGCTATATATAGAAACATAACTCTAACTACTTGGAGCTTCCTCCTCCAGCATGAGGGGAGCTTGATGACTGTCACTAATGACACTTATCAACTTTTAACAAACTTATTTAATACAACAACCACTAACAGAAGTTCTAAAGAGTTCTAATCTAATTATAACTCTAACTCTATCTCCTTCGTAGAATCATTCCTCCTTGCAGCTTTGACACCTGGTTTCCTTTTCATTTGGCTGAGATGGCATGAGATGAGAAATAAATGCCCCATGTTGGCTTTGGATACTGAAGGCTGTGATCCGCTCCATGTTGGTTGAGAATATCCCTAAATTTTCGGTTCTGGTCCCCCATCACTTCAAGTATTCAGCAGCAGGTACTTTAAGTCTTTAATGAGCCAAGAATATAGGGCATCATCATGTTTCTGATATGCTGGAAGCTTCTTTGATGGACAGGTGTGCCAACCAAAACTTCTCGTATGCAGCTCCCTCCAAACCCTGATCACCAAGAATAAAGTGGCTTTATAACCAAAAATTCCAAACTTAGGTTAAAATATTTCACCTTTTGTTAAAGGTACACCTGGCATATGTTGAATGGCTGTGGTAGCTTCCTTTAATCCCTTTCATGTCACCTAGGTGTTCTCTTTGCCAATTTCTTATTATTCCATCAAACTATTTGCCTACGTTTTTAAAACAACACCTACAGCAGTTTCGCAGTTTCGTAGCGCGCTGCAAAACTGCGAAACTGTTTTAAACAATTTCAATTCTCTCTGAGATTTTAACTGCTCTGCCACCCGATTGCAAAACTCCATTTTACCTTGGATATGTATAGCAAGGTTTACATGCCTTCAAAATAATGAACTTAAGCAAAATTTTACAAAACTTAGAACAACACCTTACTTGGAATCAGTAATTTCATTTAGCAGCTAATTTACTTAGTTGTGCCTTCAATTCTGCAACCTCCTTTCTCATGGCTTTGTTTTCAGCTCTTAAATGCATGTTTGTCTTTTTGATGACTTTGGCCTGTTTGAGAGCTGGAACTGTCCATGTGTAAACATCAGCCACTGAATCCACCTGGCCTACTAGATTTTTACTTCCTTCCAACACAGCTTTTCGATAATTTGCATACCTAACTGCAACCTCTCTGGTGGCACTCTTCATCTTAGCAATTTCAATTTCAGTTGCCTCCAACTGGTCCTTAATGGCTATAACATTTCCTCCTTGGGAAATGATGACTTTTCTATTTGAGCCTTTTTTCTTGATTTCCTCTGCCTCCTCTGTTCTGGGCAATTCCTCAGATACCTCTGTTCTAGGCAGTTTCTCAGCTTCCCTTGCTTGCTTTCTTGTGAGTGGTCTTCTTGGTTTGAAGATAAACTCATCACCTGGTTCATCAAACCTCAGTCTTTTTTAAGCCCTAGACTTCTTAGTGCTTTCCGGTGTTGACTGTGTCAAGTCAATGTGCATTGGTTCAATGTGCACCGGCTCATCCTGCTCAAACTCAATGGCTTCCAACAAATCACTCAAGCTGGCCTTTGATACCGGGCTTTCCTCAACAGCCACTGCTTTGCCTTTTTCTTTGCTTATTTGACTCTTTGTCCTCACCCTTGACACTTTTTCTGATTCATTTGGCCTAGGTACAGACTTCTTTTGCTGGGCTTCTCCTTTTGCCGATGGCTGAGGTTGTTCTTTGATAACCAGTGGCTTAACTGATTTTCTTAACTGTGACTTTACCTTCTTTTTATCCTTAGCCTCCTTCTGAAGCTCAGCTATCGTGGGTTCTTCAACTGACTGCTCTTTTTCTCTAACGGGCTGTGGAGTCAGACCTGTTTTACTTTGAAAACCCTCCATGAAAATGAACGAGTCCCAATCCCTGCCTATTTTCTGAAGACCATTCAAAACTAACAACTTAACCAGACCATGGTGAAATAAAGATGTTTCACAGTCATCCTTTCTTAATTGCACTTTGTCACACATTTTGCTCAGACTTCGAAATAATTAAAAGGGAATATCTATGGATGTTTTACCAGTAAAATGCAACAGCAACTTGAAGTGGTAAGAATAGACTTTATTATATCTTCCCTCACAAGTTAAGTACTTCTGAATACAGGTGAGAAGCAGGGCATAATGCTCCTTAACATAGTTTCTAGGCACTTCTTTTGTCAGGTCCTCATTCACATATGCCTCTTTCAAGAATTCTTTGCATGGACTCATATCAAACTTGAAGTTCTTAAACCATTCTTGTCCCCCTCTTGGGATCTCAGTTACTGTAGCTATTTCCTCCGGAGACACTTTAACTTCTAACATAGCTATTTTAGAATTCAAACCGGTGAAGTTTAAAGCAAAATCCTTTGTTACTTGAGCATGGCCACCCTGCAGCTTCTTACAGAAATTCCAATAGCCGACATCCTTGAAGGCTTTCTTCACACCCTCATCTCTTAAGGCTAAGTCTAAACCTTTAGGCTCTGTTCTCTGACATTTACCAGACCGATGTTCTCTCTTCTCCATCTTGCCTTTGAAATCTTCGCACTGACAATGAACAACAGCTTCAACTGGAATGGTAATTCAATCCTTTTTTGGCTCAGCCTCGCTTGTAAATAGGCTCACTTGAAAACAGCTTCACTTGCAAACTCACATATAATCATCACACGGGCTGGTCACTTATGTATCATTCACGATCATCATAAAAAACTCATTTGAATTAATGCTGATGCGCATGTCTGCAAATCTATTAGTGGAGTGATGTTTAATGAGCGTTTGGGAGGTACGGAGAACTAACATGAGAGGACAGAAATGGTGACTCATAACGGACTTGACCCCTTTTAGAAATATTCGCTGCAAAATGCACGAATCTGCGATTTTGCAGTGTGATTAGTTTTGAATTGTCATAATGCGCTGCGAAACAGCTTGATGGCGACGCTGCGAAATGGCTAAACAATAATTATGCATCGAAACTGACCAATAAAAGACTGCGCTGCGAAATTACGGAAAGGATTGGTGACATGGATTAGACAAGACATGTCTTATTAAAGCATGATGGTGGAGGATGACCGATAGGATTAGAGTGCACTTTACATCAAACATCTTTAAAGCTTCAACCCTAAGTAAGAAACATAGACTAAAAACAATTTAACACCAACTTTAGGCATTGAACTTGGGCAAAGGATTATATACAAATTTTTACGGTTCTAAGTGATAACACACTGATCTTTATCGACCAACAGTCCTCCATCTTGAGTTTCCACAACTCAAAAGTATGACCATTAAATTTCTCGTTCTCTATCTTTCCACTGCTCGTCATCTTCTTTCACCACCAGAATCGATCCTGTGGATCTCCCATTGAATAGGTCTACCACAAGCCTGAGTGAAACCCTTTAGCAACAAAGCCGTCCCCTTGAAGCCAAAACAACTCTGATACCAAATGTAGGTTTTAAACCCTTACAGAAATTACCTGCATACGAATTCTAAAACACACAAAATAAACAATGCGAGAGCATAACACATAAAACACATATACACAGATATTTTCCCCTGGATCCTAAAACTGGGACTACCAGCTTGATTTTTCATTATGTTACTTTCAATGTTACAATACATATTTATACATGCCGAAGCATCCAATACCATGGACTAAAAACCATCGCGTCCAAAACCATGGACTGAAAACGATTGTGTCCGAAACCATGTGTGAAAATCATGCACAAAACCATAGGTAGGTCCACTCAACCTAATATAGTGTCCAAAAAAAATTTCCGAGGGCACTTCCCCAAACCCCATAGAGGGGGGCTACCCGCCCGTCAAAACACCCCTGTGACCCCCCCCCCCCCCCACTACACAATAGACGCAAAACAAAGGGGGGCTTTGCCCCACCTCTAACCCCCCGGTTCACTACGTGGGCTAGTTGTGGAAAGAATAACACAACCCAACATACACAATGATTGAAATGGAGAAGGCATATAATCATGCATGTCAGTATGATAGATATGGCACAAAATGTGACATTCAAATGCCAAGTCATGGTGCCTAGTAAGAGGATTAATTGTGTGAATCAACATCAATTATGTAATGAGCCATATATCTAACCATTACGAGCGAGAAATAAAACTAAGACACGTTAAGATCCTATGGCATGGAGTACATGGGTAGAATTTTGGTTATGTGGAAATTGGTGCATTTTCCCTGCATTTAGAAGTGCAATATAAAACCCTTCAACAACTAAAAATGACACTTTGTAAACTATATCATGTGAGTTTTAAAAATAAAGTTTCATTTCTAATGAACTATGTTCTCAACTCTTCACTGGATTAAAGTGTTGCATGGTGGAAAAACTTTGTCCTTGCATTTTTTGTTACCTCTAAGTTCTTCATGCTCTACAACTTATATAAAAATTAATGTCATCGCTTTCTCATAACTTGGATGGTGTATTAATGATGATAAACCTCCTCAAGCTGATTTTTATTCTTTTATTTTCATTTTCATAACTACATTAGTTTTATGGTTGAGTTCATGGATATGTTTATGATTATGTTCACCATATGTAGTTTTATGCTATACATGCCTATTGACAGTGTTGGAAACCACCAACATATAGGGGGTCTCCCAAAGATGAAGTCCAAATAGACCTCACACAGCTTGGAATAGGAGCCTCATCCGGTAATTAGGTCTTGCTACCATATTCTTAATGATTTTACTTGGCTACAATGAACAACATAAGGGAGTATGCATATACTTCTGACATAAGCAAGTAATTTATCCTTGTGAAGTATTCAATTGTAAAGTGGATAAAGGTTCTTCCACAGAAGGGAAGAAAAAGTGATTCTTTAGAAGAATAGTAATAGTACTATCCTAATAAACACACACACATATATCTAAAAGAATAATTAATTATCTTGCGAAATAGTTAACAAAGAAACAATGATTGTGAAAGAGAGAAACATAAAATTAAAATATGCACACTAAAGACAAAAAAATATGTCATTTTCATTAGTATGTGTAAACATAAGCATACACCACAAACAATGAAAGAATAGTCTTACAACATGCGCGATATATGCATGAAAGTGTTCCTTCTCCAAGATCTTGAAATCATTAAGTGAAAGTACCAAGATACCTCATGAGGAAGATCACGTTGGTGAAGATGAGATTTATGTACAATTGGGGCAGCAAGCCCAGATCCTTAATATGGAATTGTTAGAGATGATGAAAATTTTGAAAACAGAAATATCAAGCCTCCATGTTGATCACGAGTGTATACTAAAAGCTAGTGCCAAGAAAGAACAGGTAATCAAGAATTTAACAAATAAAACAAATTCCAAAAGTATAGAGGCGATGAAAGAAGATGAAAATAAGGAATAAAACCATAAGTTGAATGAAATGGAGGAAAAGGGGAAAGTTAGAAAGGAAGAGTTGAAGAGGAGGAACACAACTTGTCCAAAATTCAACTGAAGCTTGAAAATAAATCTAAAGTGGAGCTACATGGATAGTTTAAAAAAACTAGACCGCCAACGTATGATGGGGAATCCAAAGAAGCAACGAAATTGATATTTTTAAGTTTACAATTATTCCACAAAATTGAAGGCCATGTTGGCAACCTATCAACTTGGCATGGGTAAGAATCCTTATGGTGGAAATAACTGAAAACAATTATCATGGATGGAAAGGAAGTTAACTAGAAGGAATTCCAACAATTATTTAGAGAAAAGTATCTAAGAAAATGATACTTTGATGGTAGGGAAAATGAGTTTCAAGATTTGAAACTAGGAAAAATGTCAATGGATGAATTGATAACTAAACGTATGCACATGTTATGTTATATGTCTTACTTAAAGGAAGATAAAGAAACAAATTAGCAGCTCTTAAGTTGACTTCCACTTTCCTTGAAGGAGAGAATTGGGTATGATAACCCCAAGACAATGAATGAGGTTATTCAAAAGGCAAGGGTTTCCTATCAACAATCTAACCAAAAGATTGATAACACAAGATCCTAGCTTAATAAAAGGAAATATCGATCAATAAAAAATAGTAAAGGGGAAAGAGAGGATAATTTAAGCAAGGTGGTAAAGGGGACAAAATCATGATTTTAGAATGAATAATGGACAATCTCAGAAATCACAAGTGTAGACCCAAATTGGGTCCAAGCTGACTAAAAATAGTAAAGGACCTAACGAGTAAGGGTGGGATCCACTAAAATGTTGGGGTTGTGTTGAACCCCATATCTTATGAAATTTCCTTTTCAATATAAAATTAGTTCAACACATTGAAAATGTCCAAAAGGCCTCCACCATCAATGACATAGCCATGAATATTCCTCGCATCAGTGAAACCTTGGAGGAGTGTGAGGAGGAGCACCAATCCACTATGGTGGAAGTAGAGGGAACTATCCTTGACCAACCTATTTCAATATTAATTCATCCTCGTGCTAGCCTAAGGAATGTTATCCCTAAAATGGTAAAAAATTGTAAATTACTGGCTAAAAAATATAAAAATCCCTAGCTGGTTCAAATAGATACGAGCGCAAAAAGAAGATTCATTAGATGGATTAAATTTTTCCCAATTTTATTAGATGGAAAAGTAATATAATCAATTTAAATATATTACCATTAGGCTGATATGACATCTTGATAGCAGACTGGCTGGAAATTCATAAAGCACTTGTTAACTGGCTTGAGAAAATAGTTACCTGTATGTCTGATAGTGGTGAAACTCAAGTTGTCAAGGGTATTCCCAAACATGTTTTGTTATGTCAAATATCAATATTGATGTTAAGGAAAGAAACTAGAAGAAGGTGCCAACTCTTTGCCATTAAGATGGAAAATCAGCTTCAAGATAAAACAGTAAGATTTGAGGAATTAGTAGTGAAATATTTCAAGATGTATTTCCAGATGAGATCTCGAGACTGCACCCCAAGAGAGAGAGACATTTCTCCATATAGATAGTACTTGAAGTTGCACTAGTATCCAAAGCTTCTTCTTAAATGAAAATTCTATAACTAATTATTTAGTAATCCAATAGCAAGATTTATTTTCAAAAGTGTATATTAGGCCCTGTTTGTCTCCATGGGGTGCATCGGTCGTTTTCATTAAGAAGAAGGATGGAACATTAAGGTTGTGTATAGACTATCATGAACTAAATAAATTGATCGTAAAAAATAAATACCTTTACCCCATATTGATGGTTTGTTTTACCAAGTTAAGTGGGTAACAATGTTCCCCAAAACATATCTTAGATATTGGTATCATTGGCGAAGGATCAAAGAAGAAGATATAATGAAAAAAATGTTAAGAAACTGATGTGGAAACTATGAGTTCATGATGTTACCTTTCGGGCTCATGAATGAACCAACCACTTTCATGTGCTTAATGAATTGTATATTCAACAATTTTTTGGTAAACAATGTCTTATTTTTCATAGATGACATATTAGGATACTCAAAGATGAAGGAGGAACACAAGAAACATCTAGAGTTAATGTTACAAATCTTGTAGGAAAACTAGCTATAAGGAAAGTTCAGTAAATGTGACTTCTTTTAGGGTAAGAGACAATATTTGGGCCATGTGATTTTAAAAGAAGGGATAGTTGTGGATCCTGAGAAGGTGAAGGCCATTCTCGACTGGATAATACTAAAGGACATGACTGATATAAGATTCTTTATGGGGATAACTAGTTATCATTGTAGGTTTATAGAGGGATTCTCTAAATTGGCATATCCTATAACCTCCCTACAGACAAAAGAGTAAAATTATTATGAACATAGCAGTGTCAAGAGAGATTTGAGATGATGGAACACTTTCTTATAGTTTCTCCAGTACATAAAATAACAGATCCTAAGAAGGACTCTGAGGTGTGCACAAATCCATGCCTAGAAAGCTTAGGGGGTGTGCTTATGCATGAAGGGAAGGTTGTGGCCTATAAGTAAAAGAAATTAAAAGAATATGAGAAAAATTATGCACTCTAGAACAAATTATTGGCCTCATGTTTGAAACCTTGGCCAAATACAAGAAAATGTGTAAGGACCTGGAAGTTGTAAGTAGAATAACTTTGTCCTTAGAAGAACCCATTTCTAAGAAATTTGTAATAGTGTTACTTCCTCTACAAGGAAAGGAGATGTACCTGTGAGGACAAGAAGAGAAAGAATTTAAGTGAGGAAAATTGAAAATTTAAGGAAGCATTGAATAATCACACAAATGAATTACCACAATCAAATTATGTGAAACTCTAGTATAGAGACTGAAATTTCTTGAAGATAGGAAAGATTATGATTTATGTTACTCCATAACTATAAGCTTGAAGAGAAAATTCAGAACTAGAATGAAGAATTAAATGATGATAATGGAAACAAAACAAAAACCCCAATTTAGGCTTGGGCCTACCTGAAGGCAGTTACTGAAAATGAAACCTTGACACTGATTAAGACAAGTATTTTCGAACAGAAGAACCCTCGGTTCTATGAATACCCGATATTATGAATTTGCAACTACAAGGAATTGTATGAGACAAAATACCCATTATAATTAGAAATAACATTAAGAGAAATAGAAATGTAACTACATGCAATGTTACAAATTGAACCCTAGAAGAAACCAAATAGCAAGGCTCACATGTAAGAGAAATGTATGGAGACTCCCCAATGCCGACGAGTAGATGAGTTAAAAAAAAATATTTTACAAGCCTGGTAATCAAATAGAAATTAGTGTTGCAAGGTTAGAGTGAGAAAATAAGGGTTAGGGTAGACTCTATAGTTGTAAATCTCATTCCAAGAAAGGACAGGATAAAATGGACTTGTTAGCACTCCAGGAAACTCTCCTAGGTTGTAGCTCAGAGATGCCTGGTAACATATAAATCTTCAATATCGTTCTCTAAACTATTGGAATGGATTGGGGTTTGGATCAAGTCAGATGACTGTTTCAACTCTATTTTCACTCAGGACATGCATGAGCACCCTCAGCTTGACAAGAATTTTGACCACTAATGCTCAATAGTTTATAGATTCAATGAATAGATGGAGAATCCTGACTGTACTAGGAGATACATACATAAACACATATGAATGGCTAGCTACAGAAAGTAAATGAAGCTTGAAAACCTAATTTATCAACACAAATATAAGATGACAGTTATTTGGCATTAGACACAGAATAAAACATGAATAACATATTCAAGTGCAAGCTTAGAATAGAGGAGAAGATGGAAATTGAACATGTAACATAAAAAGAAGCGTTTATTACTAGAATGAAGATGAGACGTTGGGAGGAACAAAGTATCCACAGTCACCAAAAGTTGAACCCCTATTACTTCAAACTTTCAACCATTTGTAGGGTTTTTACAATACTCTCAAACTTTCTGAGGCTCGAGATGTCTTAATCTATCTCCTCTGTCTTCTAACTACTTGATGCCATAACTAGACAAACATGAGCTCAGAGAGCTCTGTTTCTAACAAACACGGTAATCAAATTCTAGTAATTTCACCACGCTGTTAGGTGGTTCAGTCATGCCAGCAATGTTCCATGATCATTTCTGTTGGTTTGGCTGCATCGTGTTGTTGTTTTTTTCCCCTTTCAGCCATGCATTCTGTTATTTTAGTTCAATTGCCCGACTGTCAAAAACACTGACAAAGCCAACAAATTCCCTCCCTAGGTGATTGGTGGGAAGTGGGGTACGAGGGTAGTTGGATGGTGTGGATCGACGATCAGGATGTTGGTCAAGCGGTGGAGGATGAACTATGGTGATCGTGAACGAGGACTGTTGGATCAGGAGGAATGGGTGGAGGAGATCAATCGCCGGAGGCTTGAAGTCGTGGCGAGAGTGGAATAAGTCAAAGCCATCAGATCTTATATGGGTAGATCAAACGACTATCAGGCAGAGGAGGTGCTTGAAGGATAACACCTGGGAGTGGTTTACTCAAGCGGAAATGGTTTATATCATGCGGTCGTCGGGTGGTAAGTGGTAAAGGTCGGAGCCCATCCAATTCCATTCATCAAGTTCCATGTAGCAGTGGAGGAGAGAGAGGAAACCACTTTATCAGGTGGGTATCCCTCTCTCTTGTTGCCTGAGTGATATGCGTGAAAGTCGTTAGATCTGGTGGAAATTATCTAACGGTGGTGATTGGTCGAAGCGGGTGAGTGTATAATGTTAGTCAGATGAGGTGTGGACTGTATGGGAACCTCTCCATGACAACAGAATATACCGTTTCCCTACTTTAGTCCTCAAAATAGTAGCACTGCATGTTAGGGTTAAGACTGGCTCCTTTTGGGAATGAAAGCCTCCCTGTGAGGTTTCAAGAACTACAGACTACTGCCTTTCCAGTAACAACCAAAACAAACTTATCTCCTAGTGTTCCATTGGGTATGGAGCTTATTTGCATAGAAAACAAAAACTAAGAAAACCTATTACAATATTAAGGCCTTAGAGCCTCATATGAAGTAAAGTTGCAAAAACTGCCCATTGACTAGGGCATCAAAAACACCTCCCCCCTCCAAATTGTGCAGAATGAAAGTATTGTTCATCTAAACTTGAGCAATGACAAACGGTCACGTCCATAAGACATCAAATTTACCATGGTTGCCCTTCTTTTCCTTCAATGCATCCCATTTGAGAACTCAGTCACCAACCTGAAAACTGTCCATTTTTGCCTTTCTATCAAAGGTTTCTTTGATCTTCTTCTGATGAATTCTTGACTTCTCAACCATTTGTTCTCTGATCTGTTGTAATTCAACCAAGTTACTCATTCTCCACGCCATGTAATTCTCTTCATCCTATTCTTCTTGCAAGAATTTGGCCACTGGGAGAATCAACTGGATAGGAAACACAACATCAGTGCCATAAACCAGCTTAAATGGAGAATTTCCTATGGAATTCTTGTTGGTAACTCTGTCAGCCCACAGTGCAAACTTCAACTTGGAATCCCAGATCTTTTTGTTGTCCTCTAATAGTTTTTTGATTATCCTTACAAGACTCTTGTTAGATGATTATGCCAGGCCATTTCCTTAAGGATAATATGAGGTAGAATGCACCAATTGAATGCCCATGGATTCACAAATGTCCACCAATTCTTTTGCCCTAAAAGCTACTGCATTATCAGTGACTAGTTTGGTTGGGATCCCAAATCTAGTGAAAATATTCTCATTCAAGAACTTTATGACAACCTGATGATTATCATTTTTAGATGATTATTCCAAATTGTTTACACTTTAGAAACACCTTCTTCAAATGCTGCAAATGGTCCTTGTGACTACTTGAAAATACTATTATGTCATCAAGGTAAATAAGGACAAACTTATCCTCTCCCACAAAGGCTATGCCCATGGCCCTCTTAAAAGTAGCCCCATCATTCATCAGTCCAAAAGGCATCTTGGAGTACATGAAAGTTCCCCAAGGAGTAGTGAAGGTGGTCTTTTATTGATCTTCTGGATGTACAACAACCTGATTGTAACCTGAAAATCCATCTAAGAAAGACATGACTCTAGCCCTTGAAACTTTTTGTAGCAAGTGTTCCATCTTAGGCAGGGGGTAGTTGTTTTTCTTAGAGCATTTTCTCAGATTCCTAAAGTCAACACAAAGCTTGATTTCTCCATTCTTCTTTCCTACTACCACAAGGTTAGCTATCTACTTTCAATACCTTCAGGGAACTATGGTCTTGGCATCCAACAACTTCTTGATTTCCTTTTCAATCAAAGGCAATAAGAGAGGGCTGATAGGTCTTAATTTCTACTTAAAAGGGATGGTGTTCTTCTCCAGTGGAATCTTATGCTGAATGATGTTGGTGTCATAGGTTCTAAGATCACTGTACTCCCAAGCAAAAATATCAACAAATTGTTTCATCAGGGTGCAATACTCGGAACTTTGGGCAGAAGACAAATGAGTGGACAGATTTATGTACTTTGGATGGGTTAGACTCCCTACATTATGTCTATGAACTCTAGACTCATTTTCTTTTTTGGCAGGCTTATAAGGTACATCATTATGATCAAACAGCTTCTCTAGGGGCCCCAATTCTTTGGGTATATGGTTACTAGGTAGCTGAACAATGCTATATTGACCAATCTCATCCTTTAGCTTGGACTGGTTGCATTCTTCAATGGTTTCATTTTCTTGGTCAATGTGCATTTCAAAAAATTCATTAATGACTTGTAAAAACCTATTAATTTCATCATCATCTTCAAAACATTCCAATATTTGACATTGTCAGGTGGAGATGGTCTATATTTCACCTGAAATTCATAAGTCAATTTAGGAGGCAAAGGAGGAATAAACGTGCTAGCATACACAACAAGGGAATCAACAAGTTGGTTCTTTATTCTAGGGATGTAAGAAATGATGAAACTATTGAAAGAACCCTTAAGCTTCCATACCTCATCTCTGTATCCTTTTAGCCTCGGATGCTTTGCTTGGAAAGTTTGGTTCACCTATTGAATGATAAGGTCTGCATCTCCAAACACCTTTAGACCTTTGATGCCCATTTCTTTAGCATCGTTTAAGTCCAATATCAAGGCTTCATACTTTGCTATGTTATTTTTGACATGAAAAGTTAACTTGAAAGATAAATGAATGCATTCTTGTGTGGGGGACACAAGGACTACACCTGCTCCGTAGCTTCCTTAGAGCAAGCTCCATTAAATAACATGTCCCAAATTTGTGGACCTTCTTCCTCTGTGATCTAGCAAAGGGGTTTCCTAAGCTGCATGGAGGCCAATTAGGATTCTTAAATCTAAAGAATACAAGCTCCAAAATCAGTGTCGACAGCATAGATGAGATGATTAGTGGGATTCCTTTCATCACTGATGGTATAAACCAATTGAGATTCTTTGTATAATCTCCTACTCTCACCTCCAAAAACTAAGACAATAGCATAGGCCAGATCATTTTGCAATTTTCCACCTAATCTCTTGATCCAACCTCTCGAAAGCAACATGCCAAACTTAGGGGGTACATCTGCCACCACAATGTCCATCATCATGCTCTTCATGGGTAGCTAAGACAAGGTGATGGCTAGGTCTTTGATTAATCCCAAACATTTCACTTTTCTAGAGTCAAAAGAAAACAAGTCATGATAGGACTTGGTAATTTCAAGACCCAACTCATCCATGACAATCTTGGGCATTAGATTATGGCTGGCTCCTATGTCCAGAAGGTAGTTGTGAAGGATTTTGTCATGAATATTCAAAGAGACATAGAATGATGGGGAGTTGTCATCACAATTTTCAATCATTGGGCATAGAACAACAGCTGGTTTGTCATCTCACAGATTTACATAGTCAGTGGAGGTTTGGATGGCTTTAGGCTCAACGGCCTCGAGGATAGATCTCTCGAAGGACTCATTCTTTACTAGTTCAATAAGAGGTATAGGTATGCTTAGCTTTTGAATTTCTGATTCAAAACTGAAAGGAGAAGGAGACTTTTCAAGGCCTCTTACCTCATGAGTTGGAGCTTTGAGGATGATGGTATCAACTGTTGGTCGTTTCTGCTTATTAGCTTGTTGTATTGCAGGGATAGTAGCTCTTTGAACATGATTTTCCTTGGCATTGTTCAACTTCGACCTCAGATCATGTATGTTTTGATCATTAGTTTGTAGAACAGCTCCATCCCACTCTTGGCTAATCTGGTCATTGAATAATGACTTTTCATAGGTAGCTAAGCTCAAAAAGGAGGCACTATATTTGTCTTCCAGACAATGGATCTCATCATCTTATTCAAACTGCTCTTCTTCCATGAATACATTCTGGAAAGGGATCTTCACCCTTTGGTCTTCATTGGCATCTTTGCTTCTTTGCAGA
>APFE030029376.1:100288-139574 GCA_000404065.3 Pinus taeda
CTGTTTCTAACAAACACGAGCTCAGAGATCTCTGTTTCTAACAAACACGAGCTCAAAGAACTCTGTTTCTAATAAACACAATAATCTAATTCTGGTAATGTCGCTATGCTGTTAGGTGGTTCACTCATGCCAGCTATGTTCCATGATCATTTTTGTTGGTTCAGATGCATCATGCTATTGTTTTTCCCCTTTTGACCATGCATTTCATTATTTCAGTTCAACTATCCAACTGTCAAAAACGCTTCAAAAGCCAACAAATTTCCTCCCTAAGTGACTGGTGGGAAGTGGGGCATAGGGGCCGTTAGATGGTGTGGATTGACGGTTGGGATGCTGGTCAGGTGGCGGAGGATGAACTATGGTGATCGTGAACAAGGACGGTTGGATGAGGAGGAATGGGAAGAGGAGATCAATTTTCGGAGGCTTGAAGTTGTGGCGGGAAGGGAATAAGTCGAAGCCATCAAATCTTATATGGGTAGATCCAATGGCTATCAGGTGGAGGAGGTGCTTGAAGGATAACACCTAGGAGCGGTTTACTCAAGTGGAAATGGTTTATATTGTGCGGTCATCGGTGGTAAGTGGTAAAGGCTAGAGTTCACCCGATTCCATCCATCGAGGGCCATGTAGCAACAGAGGAGAGAGAGGACACCTCTTTATCGTGTGGGTATCCCTCTCTCTTGTTTCCTAAGCAATATGGGCAATAGCCATTAGATCTAGTGGAAATGATCTAACGGTGGTGATTGGTCGAAGTGGTTGAGCATATAATGTTAGTCAGACAAAGTGTGGATTGTATGGGAACCTCTCCATGACGGTAGAATAGACCATTTCCCTCCTTTAGTATTAAAAATAGCAAAAAAGCACCTCATTCCTAACAAGACTTAGCAAGGGAGGACTAGGGTGGGTGGTTACATCCAAAACAATGTCAACTCTTTCAAGACATTGATCCAAACCTTAGCAATCATGCACCATGGATATGCAGACATGTCATTTGTACCCTAAACCTCTGTCGACTTTCCATGGGTTTCCACGCAGACTATAGATTGCATGAGTTCAAAATCATTCAAATATTAAAAACATAATAGTGGCGATAGATCCAAAGCACTGATATCATTATTAAATAATAATATGACTATGTTAAATGTTGGGTTCTATGATGGAATAAAATAGAATCATCCAAGTAAATTCCATGCTATTAATTTGCATACATAGTATGTATGAAAATGTTGAACATAAAATTAAGTCTTCTTCCACATCATCGTAGTGCCGATAATGTGTAGATTATATTGATAGAATACTAATGTTTGAATATCATATTATATGGTTTGAATAAGCGAAAAATCCTTTTACCATAATGTTGTCACTGCGACCCAAAATTGTTTACTATGTCAATTTTGGAGCCTACAATAACTATCATTTCAAGCCCCCTTGATTCGTCATGTTGTTTTATTTGTTGTATATGTGTTTTCGCCTAGTGTTGCATCCTCCTAAGTCAATGTTTCTTAAGCGTCGTCACTGAACCATTAGAAGCACCTCAGTTAGTTATTTCTTGGTTAGGTGACCTCATGGTATTTATTGACATGGAAAAATTCCTTATCTCCATGCACACACTTGAAAAACACACAAAATCATGAAAAGGAAAACAAAAAACAAGAAAAACACTTAGAAAAGAACAGGTGCACTTAAAGTTGATGAAGACATGTGCTTAACTTGAGCACACTCCTTCAGCTCGAAGTAGTGCGTGCTCCTTAAGCACACTGCTTCATACTAAACATATGCACCATCGATGAGCAAACTTCTTTGTGTCGAAGACATGTGCCCTACTTGGATGCATGCATGAGCCAACCTTGTTGAATGTGGATGCATGCATTAGCCAACCTTGTTGAGTGTGGATGCACTCCTACAAAATAGGTTACTACTTAACTTATTTAACTAACTCATTCACTCAACAACAAGTGGCATGCATGCATGAAGTAGTTTTGCATGCTAAGTTCTTTAAATCAAATCAGTGAATTATTGTTCTTTCATAATAATTCCATATGAGATGGGAACATAGTTGGGAATCAAGAATCTCTTCATCAAAAAGTGAAACAAGTTTTACATATCAAACATCACCATTGCATTCCATGATTCCACTGCCAAATATTTTCTTTTCTTGTTGTCAATACTCCATTTTTCAATTTTTTTGATGGAGTTTATGTTGAATCTTCATGTTGCAAGTGTTTATCTATTGTCGCATGCAATAACTCTTCACATTCTTTAAACCTTTCATCCTCCACCATGCATGCGAAAGAAGTTATAAAACCTTGCATATATTTATTTTCCTCATCTTAGCACAAAATCCTAGTGTTCATACTTGTTTCTAAGCTTCCAAAAAGAAAAGCACACTTCTTCAACTCGAAGCGTGATCAACCTCGTAAATTGTGCCCTATTTGATCAAGTTTTCCTCAAAGGCACACATCTTCACCACAAAGGATTGTGGCCTCTTTTGTGCACATGAGCTCATCATGAAGGCTTGAAGAATATTCATTCATCCCTTTGGCATGCAACAGTGCATCCTCCTTTAACTTAAGCACACGAGCATGCTATGAAGGCTTGAAGCATTAATAACCTTCTACTTCGTTCCTTTAGAGTGTGACAGTGTGCCCTCCTTATACCTTAAGGTCATCAGTGTAGAAGGAAGACTTGAAGTCCCATTATTCCATCCCTTCAACCCTTGAGGGTGTGACAATGAACCCTAACTAATTTTTTACCCTTGCGTGAGCACATGAGAGCACTGCAAAACCTCAAATGACGTTGCATGTTCCCTTCATGCTTTGAAAGAACACCCTTTTGTTTTGCATGCCTATTTTCATACATGTAAGTTATTTTATTCTAGAATTCACAGTTTTTCATGATCTATTGTCTATGATGGCTATTTGTATGTGATTTTCAAGTATTGCTGCAGAGTTAGGTTGTTTTAAGCTAATACTATCACTATGAGTGTGTTTCGCCAAACATGTGTTTGTGCTACAAGTATTACCACTATGTCATCATTTGTTGGAGACATGTCACCTCACAAAGTGACCTCAGAAGAACTTTCAGAAGAAAATGTTGATGAAACTATGGAAATTACAAGGCCTGATATTCCAATATACACAGATACTCAGCGTTTTATTGATAAAGATACTCAGGTCACATGGAGAAAATATACAACAAATTCATGTAGGAGAAGTTTCGTGGGGATTTAGAAGATTTGCATGCATATATCAACATCAAGAAGTCGAGGATGCAAAAGATCACATGAATATTCTTGGTCATGCCATGTGTAAAACTAATTGAATGGATCATTACACATATGGATGATTCTCACATTGTGCTACGCAGTGAGAGTGGCGATCAACTCGCTACCTATTTTGGTAAATATATGCAAACATATTATAAGATGCTCAAACCCAATAAATATGCAAATGACCACTTCTACATAAAATGGGCAACCCTTGACAATATTGGTGTTTTGAAGACATGGTGTCAACAGCCTGCCAAGTTTCACCATCACCCATATGCATTTTATCTAACTAACATTCTTAGAGATGTCTATCAGTGCTTGATAGCCATTTATTGTCGATTATATGGTCTTAAGAACACTAAGTTGTTCCAAGAGAATTGGATATACATGATCAATATAGTAGTTACCCATGGAAGAACTTTCAATTGGGAAGTTATCCTATAATTTCAGTTGCAGCGTCATGTCAAGCAGGAAATAACATCTTTACAAGAGAATTAGGCACCAAAATTATACATGTATTTATTTCTATTAGAAAAACTGTGTGCACAATATGCATTCCCAGGAATGAATTGGAACTATATCCCTAAGGATAAATTCCGATTTTACTTCCACTCCAGAGTGTTATCAGAGACAAGATTTAGAGGCGTATATGAAAAATTAGCTGAAAATTTATTTGCAGTCATCTTTCACATGATATTTTAGATCGATCCTCTTATGCTCTTGACCTGCAAGAAATTCTAGGATACCAAACATCTGAAGAAATACAACCTAGAAAACAAAATAAAAAGAAGAAAAATAGCAAGTATTTTATTATTCAGAGATAATACCAATGTTCACTTGCCTCTTCGAGGGGGAAACCTCCAATAGAGCAGAGCTCGATTACAAAATAAGACTCCATGATCTTTCCCTTCTAACGATGACTATTTATAGCTAAATGACCTTCAACAACCTAATGACTAGTGGTCCTTGGCACAACAAGGGTTAACTACTTTATTTTTAATTATGGCCCATTGCAACTAACTGTGGTCCCTTTCTTAAATGTGATTCAACCACTTACAATTATTAATATGGTCTTTATTGACTCCTTAACTAACTATGACTCTGACTCGACCCTATTAGGTTTATTACATAAATAAAGGGGTTAGGGTTGGACCCTAGCATGCCCTCCACCATCAAAAGAAACATTGTCCTCAAGGCTGAAGTTGTGGAAACTCCTTAAGAATAGTGGCTAGTTCCGAGGTCGCATCTTTTGGAGAGGTGTATTTCCACTTGATGAGGACTTCCTTGATCATGCAACCACACAGATGTCATTCTCAAGTGTCGAGGAACTGTTTAGTTTGGAGCCAGAGTGAACCTTCTTCATCTAATTCAGGTAGATTGGTTTGAGTTCTACAATTGTTCCCCACCACTTTATTGACGCATGATACATGGAATACTGGATGGATTTTTGAAGTTGGTGGCAAGGCCAGCTTGTAGGCTACTACTCCAATGCACTGAAGTATTTGATAAGGTCCGTAGAATTTTAAAGCTAATTTTTGGTAGCTCTTTTCTTTGAGCGATGTTTTCTTATATATTTGCTGCTGCAGGAATACTTGATGCCCATCTTGAAATGTGCACTTTGAATGATGTTTGTCTTCCTGTTGCTTCATTCGATTCTGAGCTTGATGGAGATTATCTTTAAGACGTGCTAGCATGGTTGCATGGTTTTGTAGGAGTTGATCAACTGCTTGCACCTTAGAGCATCTGGGGATATAAGAAATAGGTGAAGGTGGGAGTTGGCCATACACTGCCTCATATGGATTCATCTTGGTGGCTTCATGATAATTAGTATTATACCACCATTTAGCTAAAGGTAGTCGCTATACCCATTGATGCTGCTTTTCTAAAGTGAAGCACCTTAGGCATGTCTCAAAACATTTGTTGACTGCTTTGGTTTGACCATCGATTTGGGGGTGATAGGAAGTACTTAGTTGGCGTTGGGTGCCTTGTAGCTTGAAAATTTCTTACCAAAAGTTATTGGTGAAAGTTGGGTCACGATCATACATAATGGAAGTGGGCATGCCATGCAGTTTGAAGATTTGGTCCATAAAGGCTTGAGCCACCAATGTGGGGGTAAATGGATGAGGCAGAGTGAAAAAATGAGCATATTTAGAAAGCCTATCCACAACCACCATGATGAATGATTTGTTGCCTGACTTCAGGAGACCAGCAATGAAATCCATAGAAACATCCATCCAAATGGAGGCAGGGATTGGAAATGGTTGTAATATTCCTAGTAACTTGAATATTTCTCCTTTATGTCATTGACACACATCACATTCAGCTACAAAATTAAGAATTTTAGTTTTCATGCCCATCTGAAAGAAAGAAAGATGAGTGCAAGCATAAGTCTTCTGAAAGCCTCCACGGCCTGTCGTGGGAGATGAGTGCAACTATGCCAAAGTGCGTGTTTTGAGGGTGGATGTCAGCGATATAACTACTCAATCCTTGTAGTGAAGAATCTCATCCTTCCAAGAGTAGCCAACTAGGGAATTATGATCTTCTCTCAAGTTATTAATGAGTTGGGAGAGAGAGGGGTGTGAAAGCCATTCCTTATAGGCTTCTTCAATCCAATTTGGTATGGGAAGAGAGATGGATAGTAGGGTGCTTTCATCCTCAAATTGGCATGATAAAGCATCTGCTACTACATTATCACACCCTTTCTTGTAAACTATCTCATAATCATATCCCAACATTTTGTCCATTTGCTTATTTTGTTGTGGTGAGGATAAACATTGCTCCAAAAAATATTTGATGCTTTGATGATCTATGTGGATTTGGAAACGTCATTGTCACACACTTTCTTGTAAACTATCTCATAATCATATCCCAACATTTTGTCCAGCTACTTATTTTGTTGTGGTGAGGATAAACATTGCTCCAAAAAATATTTGAGGCTTTGATGGTTTGTGCGGATTTGGAAACGTCGCCCCAATAAGTATGGTCATCAGGTATCTACTAAATGTAAGATGGACATAATCTCTTTCTCATAGATATATTGTCCCATATGTTTCCCACTCAGTTGTTGGCTAGTGCAAGCCAAGGGTCGACCTTTCTCCATTAAGACAACCCCAATACTAGTACCTGAAGAATCACATTCAATCACAAAAGATTTGGTGAAGTCAGGTAGTGCCAATACTAGAGTGGAACACATGGCCTATTAGAGCGCCATAAACGTCTCTTTTTATACATCAGTCTAGAGGAATGAATGTTTCTTGAGAAGGTTAGTTAGGGGTATAGCAATGCGACCATAATTGCAGAAAAATTTGAGATAGTAGCCAGTGAGACCCAAGAATACCCTCAAACTCTTCAAGGTTTTTGGTTGGGGCCAATATTGCATTGCCTATATCATTTTGGGATCAACCCTCACATCTTCACGACCCACAATGTGTCCCAAATACTCAACTTCTTCCATGCCAAAAGAGAACTTGGACAATTTGAAAAATAATTTGTGATTTCAGAGCAATTGCAAGATTAGGTCTACATGTTGAAGATGCTTTTCCCAGGTTAGGTTGTAGATGAGAATGTCATCAAAGAAAAAGAGGACAAATTTTTGGAGATATGGTTTCAGTAGGTGATTCATAAGGCTTTGAAAAGTGGATGGGGCATTACAAAGACCAAATGGCATGACCAAGAATTCATAATGGCCTTCATGAGTTCGGAAAATAGTCTTGGGAATGTCTACTTCTTTCATGCGTATTTGGTGATAGCCAGAGTGAAGATATAGCTTAGGAAAGAACTCGGCACCATGTAGTTCATCAAGAAGATCATCAACAAATAGGATATGATATTTGTCTTTTAGAGTGAGCTTGTTGAGGGCCCTAAATTCTGGACACATGCGTCCTTCCCCATATTTTTGGAGCAACATGACCACTGGTGATGAATAAGGATTGATACTAGGACGAATAACGCCGAATTCGAGTTCCTTGATGACTTTTTAAATTTCATTGTTTCGGGTGAAAAGATACCGATATGGGTGCACATTTGGTGGTTGTGCCCCTGGGATCAAAGTGATGCTATGACTATGTTTCCCTCTAGAGGGTGGAACCTCTTTATCTTTGTCAAATACTTGTTGGTGGTAGTTTAAGGCCTGTTTCATCTTAGAAAGAATATGAAGAGTAGTGGGTTCTATCGCCTGGATGACATTAAGCTGGGTGATGACTCAATGATGACCCTTTTTCAACAAAATTTCCATTTGATGTGAGTGATGATAGAAGGAGCACCTGCCTAGAGTCTGCAGAGTGTATGCATGTGGTCATTTTGCTTAAAGCTCATATATAACTCCTGTAAATCCATTGTGATTGGGCTTCATGTGTGAAGCCATTCAGCACCTAAGACAATGTCACAATGACCCATGTTAATCACAAACATGTGTGTCTTTAGGTGGTAGTCACCCATCTAAAGTTTAATATTTTATCAGCAGCCTGCACTTTTCATTGTCCCCACATCAACAGTAAGGAACTGGAAATTAGATACCACCCTTACAAAACAATGAACAACTTCAGCGACTTACTGATGGATAAAGTTATGAGTGCTGCCACTATCAATTAATACTACTATAGGGCGATGTTTGATAAAGCCTGTCATTTTGAGAGTTTGGGGTGAAGAAATGCCCGCCAAAGCATGTAGCGAGATAATTGGTTCCTCTAGCGTAGCTGTGAGCACATTATTCTGTTGGGTTTCCTCAACTTCATCCTTTATTCCCCCAAGCTGTGGGGCTTCCTCCAATGAGCTGTGATCAATAACATCAATTTGAAAGAATTTTGGTTCCTTGCATTTATGCCCCAGGGAGTATTTTTCATCATAGTAATAGGACAATCCTTAGTTTCTTCTTTCATCCATTTCTGCTGGGGACATCTTTTGAACCTTAAGTGTTTGGGTAGGACCCTATTGTAGCGGCTCCAACCACCCTCTAAAATTTTGCATTAGCTTTGTTTTGGAGCCTCGATTCCAACCTTCATAGCAGCATGTCTTGCTTCATCAAATACACAAGCTTCAGTGTTTTTCTTGCAAAAGGGCAGCCTATCAATCACAACTCTATGCATTCCCCTCACAAGTTGATCACCTGGACTTTGTCTAGTCGCAGGCTGAGAAGCTCCCCCAAGAAATTGTGCAATTCTAAAGGGAAACCAACCTTCCCTCCAGAAATTGTGCAATCCTAGTTGGCAGCCTGCTGGGCTCCAAAATTGCACAATTCTGGTAGCCAACACTCACGGTCAAAATTACAAAATTTTCCCTAGCAGGGCTGCTCAACCCACAATTTGCACAAATCTAGGTAGCAGTTAGCTACTCTTCTTAGAAATTGTGTAGATCTCCTGGGCAGCCAACTTAGCTCCCAGCCAGAGATGCGCATTTTCTCCCAGCATTCGAGCAGTCCATTACATGTGAAACTAACTTTACCGATTCCCTTTGGGATCAAGCAAAATAGCCTTGCATGCATAGGTTTCTTCTCCCAAGGCAGCATGCAAAGGCATCCCTTGTTTCAGGGATCAATTCTTAGTAGTTGGAGGTTACATGCAAATATCATTTTAGAAACCTCCCATTTAGTGTCGCTTTCCCTAGATTTATGGAAATGTGCATTATAACCTCGATGTTATCAAAACTCATCAACTAGATACCACAGAGCTCATTCCTCACATCAACCTTGCACCTCTAACATCCCACATCACATGTAGGAGCTTTTGGCACACACAGGTCAATTGTTTTGGGGTAAGCTCGCTTTCCATGACTTGTGTTGCATTTTTGGTGCTTTATGTGTTTCACTTCGTATGAAATTTGTCTGCTTGATTTCAATGAGCGCTTATTGTCGTTTTGATATATTTCAGCTTGTACTAGCACTGTTTCATTTTTTGTGAACATCTCATTGATATCGCATGCATGAAAATCTTTTTCATGAATTGTCACCAATTCGGTGACTCACCTCACCCACATGCATGTTGTTCCATTTTTTTAGTTTTCCATTCATTGTTTGCATGTATGATCATTCACTTATGCTTACACTTAGTATCACCATGCATTCGCACTCACATTCGTGTTCAATTTCCTGTCGGTGACTCTGCACAACTTTGGCATGGACTCCGCCTTCACTGAGACAACATTGCATAATCCGGGGAAGGAAGGATCTGTGTTCCTCTCTAGAAATGTGTTTTTCTGCCCAGGCACTATCCTCTAGGACTATTTTGTGCATTTTTGAGGGGTAGTGACTGCTAGCCCAAAATTACACAATACAGTCACTGAGCTTGTAGCCATTGCCAGCTGAGATTGTGCATTGCGCAATTCCAATAGTCAACAACAACACTGGACTGTGCATTAGACAATTCTAGTAGTCAGTTAGTCTCCCAGTAGCCCAGACTATTCCTTGCATAGTCTTGACAGTTAAAGTCCTGACCTCCTGGCTAAAATTGCACAACATTCATGATGAGACACACAATTATGTTGCAAGTCATTTCTCAAGTTCATTTTGGTTTTCGACTAACAAATTTCTTGCCATGAGTTTTTCCATGTCTCTAGGTATTGTAGGTTTTCATCTACCTTCAACAGTGCAGGTACAATGGTTTCTAAGAGAGCAGAGTCAAAGACACCGTTCAGAGCACACCTGGAGATGCAATCGATCAAATGTCTATGAGCTTGCCTACTCACAAAGATATCAAGTTGTTCATATACGAGGACATCAATATATGACAACATTAGCATCACAACGAGCAACACCATGAACAACAGATGAAGGCAGCATACTAAATGCAATAAATTCAAGAGGAATGTTGTTGACAACATAGAGGTAGAAAAACGTTGCAAGCTCAAGAAGATCCACTGATGATGAAAGAAACTTTGGAGACTTAGACTATGAGGTGAAGTCGTGACATGAGGATCGCGTGAAGACACAAAATGGAACAAAGAAGGAGTTGCATGTGCCAAAGCAAAAACTGAAGGAAGAACATGAAGCCGCACATGTTGGGTTGTGTTATATTCTTTCCACGACTAACCTACATAGTGAACTGGGGGGTTAGAAGGGGGGCAGAGACCCCCCTTTGTTGTGTTGATTGCGCAGTGGGGGGGTCACAGGGGGGTTTTAGGGGGGCAGGTAGCACCCCTCTATGAGGTAAGGGGAAACGGCCCAGGAATTTTTTTTTTGGACCTTATATTAGGTTGGGTGAACCTACCTATGGGTTTTTAGTCCATGGTTTTGGACGCGATGGTTTTCAGTCCATGGTATTGGATGCTTTGGCATGTATAAATATGTATTGTAACATTGAAAGGAATATAATGAAAAATCAAGCTCGTAGTCCCGGTTTTGGGATCCAAGGGAAAATATCTGTGTATATCTGTTTTATGTGTTATGCTCTTGCATTGTTTATTTTTTGTGTTTTAGAGTTCATATGCAGGTAATTTCTGTACAGGGTTAAAACCTACATTTGGTATTAGAGCTATTTTGGCTTCAAGGGGATGCCTTGTTGTTGAGGGGTTTCGCTCAGGCCTGTGGTATACCTTGTTCAGTGGGAGATCTGCGAGATTGATTTGGTGGTAAAAGAAGATGGAAAGCAGTGGAAAGATAGAGATTGAGAAATTTAATGGTCAGAGTTTTAAGTTATGGAAAATCAAGATGGAGAATCTGTTGGTGGATAAAGATCAGTGGATCGCGATAGATCTGGGTACTAAACCAATGGGAGTGTCCAATGAAGAATGGAAGAAGTTGGATCGGAAGGCAAAAAGCACAATACGATTGAGTGTCTCAAATTCAGTATTGTTGAATGTATCAGGGGAAGCTACGACAAAGGCTTTGTGGGACAAGTTAGGGACTTTCTACCAATCTAAGTCTCTGGTGAATAAACTGTTTTTTTGGAAAAAGCTGTATAACCTAAGGATGAAAGATGGAGACTCGGTGATAGAGAATTTGAATGAATTTAATACTATGTTAATTCAATTAGCATATGTTGATATTAAAATTTCAGATGAAGATAAGTGCATCAGTTTGTTGTGTTTTCTACAGATTCGTGGGATAGTCTGGTTATTGCAATAGGTAGCAATGCAACTGCCTTGTAGTTTGATGAAATAGTCTCGGCCTTGCTAATGGAGGAGATTGGATGATAAAATATGGAAAGCCAGAATGGTGATGCCTTGTCTTTACAAGGACGGTCCCAGAACAGAAACAAAAATAAGTCATCGAGTGGGAGATCTAAATCTAGAGGGAGATTTAAATCTCCAGGAAAACCTGTAAAGGTGGTGTGCTGGAAATGCAGAAAGGAAGGCCACTTCAAAAGGGACTCAAAATCTAAAGCTCTTGATAAAGGAAAGGGATCTGATGATGCTCCTTCTGTAGAGGCAAAAACCACCTCAGATGAAGGTGGGGATGTGTACTTGGCTTCTTCAAGTACACCTGTAGATCATGAGGCATGGTTGATTGACTCAGGTGCATCCTTTCACTTCACTCCCCATAGAGAGTGGTTTTGTGAGTATGAGAAATATGATGGTGGTGATGTCTTCTTGGGGGATGATAGGAAGGCTAGAATCGTTGGTCACAGAAAAGTAAAGTTGTAGTTCTAAGGTGGAAGGGTTAGAACACTTCTAGGTGTTCTGCATATTCCTGCATTGGTTAGAAATCTAATTTCTGTAAGCAAGCTGGATGATGCAAGTGTAAAGACAATGTTCGAGAAAGATACCTGCAAGATGGTTCGGGGAGCACTGGTATTGTTGTGGGGAGTTTGGATTGGAACTCTATACAAGTTGCAAGGTACCACTATTGTTGATGGGTTCAATAGTTCTGTGGTTCCTGAAAGTGGAGCTAAAAATCTAGTGATCTTTGGAGAGAAGACCATGCAGTGGCATCAAAGGCTTGGACATATTGGAGAGAAGGGCCTTCGAATACTTCATGGTAAAGTTATGGTAGAAGGTATTAGTAATAACTCTCTAGATTTTGATTTTTGTGAAAATTGTGTATACGGGAAGTAGAATCGTGTGAGTTTCCCCTCTGGTTTTAAGAGGGAGAAACAATATTAGAGCTTGTGCACAATGATGTGTTTGGACCTGTGAAGGTTCCATCACTGGGTAAGTCTGTGTACTATGTATCATTTATATATTACTTCTCAAGGAATACATGGATATATTTCCTTAAGAATAAATTTGAAGTCTTTGACTAGTTTAAAGAATTTAAGGCTCTGGTGGAAAACCAGATAGAGAAGAAGATAAAGGTGCTAAGGATAGATAACGATGGAGAGTTTTCCAGTAAGGAATTTGAAGAATTCTGTAAGAAGTGTGGTATAGCATGGCAGAAGACTACTCCATATACACCTTAGCAAAATGGAGCTGCAGAAAGAATGAACTAGACGTCGATGGAAAGGGCAAGAAGCATGCTTAGTGGTACCGGGTTAGGATAGGAATTCTGGGCAGAGGCGGTGGAGATAGCATGTTACCTAGTTAACAGATCACCTTCATCAACATTGGAGGATAAGACTCCACAAGAGGTATGGACTGGTAAGAAACCCTCTCTTTCACATCTGTGGGTATTTGGATGTGATGCATATGTACATGTTCCAAAGGAGAAACGAACCAAGTTGGATAGTAAATCTAAAAATTGCATCTTTATTGGGTATAAGGATGGTTTAAATGGTTATAGGATTTGGAACCCAACAACAAGGAAGGTTATGTACAACCGAGATGTGTTGTTCAAAGAGGTGAAAGATTTTATTAAACATAAAGTCCAACCAAAGGAACCTAAGAAGATAGAGTTTGAGCTAAAGGAGGAAGAATCAAACTCTATAGCAGAGGAGGAATCAGAAGATGAAGAGGTACAAACTCCAGGTGTAAGAAGATCAGTTTGAGAAAGAAGGCAGCCAAAAAGGTATAGTCCATCTGCTTTCTGTTCAAATTTTGCTTTATCTATTACGGATGATGATCCCAAATCTGTGAAGGAAGCAATAGATTTAGAGGTTGGAAAACTATGGAAAGAGGCCATGGCTGATGAAATGACATCTTTTGCACAAAAATGAAACTTGGAATCTTGTGGAGTTGCCAGCTGGAAGGAAACCCATTGGTAACAAATTGGTGTTCAAGAAGAAGACAAATGCAGAAAGAAAGGTGGAGAAATACAAAGCTCGGTTGGTAGCAAAAGGTTATTCCCAGGTGCCGAGAATTGATTTTGGTGATATTTTTTCTCATGTTGCCAAGGTAACTTCTATTAGGTTACTTTTATTTGTTGATGCTACTTTTGATTTTGAGGTAGAACAGATGGATGTGAAGACAACGTTTCTTCATGGGGATCTGAAAGAGGAGATCTACATGAAGCAACCTAAAGGCTTTGTGGTGAAGGGTAAGAAAGAGCTAGTATGTAAGTTAAAGAAGTCTCTGCATGGGTTAAAAAAATCACAAAGGATGTGGTATCAGAAATTTGATACATTTATACAGGGACTTGGCTTCACCAGAAGCAAAGCATATTACTATGTGTATTTTAAATTATTTGGTGATAGTGTTATTTATGTGGTCTTGTATGTGGATGATATGTTGCTGGTTGGAAATGGAAAGGAAATTATCTAGGATTTGAAGACCCATTTGTCCTCCAAATTCGACATGAAAGATCTTGGTGCTACAAACTATATTTTGGGCATGGAAATTAAAAGAGATCGGGAAAATAGGAAGCTCTGATTAAACCAGAGGAAGTATGTCGAGACAATACTGTAGAGGTTTAATATGCAGGATAGTAAACTAGTGAAGGTTCCTATTCCTGTAGGTGTAAAGTTATCTGTTGAACAATGTCCCAAGACACAAGAAGAGGAAGAGGATATGTCCCATGTTCCATATGCAAGTGTAGTCAGTAGCCTAATGTATGTAATTTTCTATACTAGACTAGACATTGCACATGCAGTGGGAGTATTGAGCAAGTTTATGTCAAAACCAGGGAAGGAGCATTCGATAGCAGTGAAGCGGATTTTCATGTATTTTTGTGGCACTAGTGACTATGGTTTGTGCTACCAAGGAAGACTAGGATTAGACAGAGTTTTGGATATCCATGGCTTTGTTTATGCAGACTGGGTTGCGGATTTGGATCAGAGAATATCTACAAGTGGGTTTGTGTTTAACCTATTTGGAGGTGTGGTCAGTTGGATAAGTAAGAAACAATCTACAGTGGCACTATCAACTACAGAGGTAGAATACATGGCAGCTACTCATGCAAGCAAGGAAGCAATTTGGTTGCAGAGATTGTCTTCAAGTATGGGGTTAGTACAGGGAGCTATAAGGATAGACTGTGATAGCCAAAGTGCAATTTTATTGACAAACAACCCTGCTTATCATTCAAAGACAAAGCACATTGATATTTAGTATCACTTTGTGAGGAATATGATAGAAGACAAAAAGGTGTTGCTGGTAAAGGCGGAAACTTTGAAGAATATTGCAAATGCATTGACAAAATATATGAGCTTTGAGAAGTTCTCCTGGTGTAGAGAAACAACAGGCATTTCAGGGCTGGAAAAATGACTAAACTCTCTTGTGGCCACCTGTGGAAAGAAAACAACAAGTGGGAGAATGTTGGGTTGTGTTATATTCTTTCCATGACTAACCTACATAGTGAACTAGGGGTTTAGAGGGGGGGCGGAGGCCCCCCCTTCATTGCGCTGATTACACAATGGGGGGGTCATAGGGGGGCTTGAGGAGAGTGGGTAGCCCCCCTTTAGGGGGTTCGAGGCACCACCCCCAAAAAAAAAATATTTGGACCCTATATTAGGTTGGGCGAACCTACCTATGGTTTTTCGGTCCATGGTTTTGGATGCGATGGTTTTCAGTCCATGGTATTAGATGCTTCAGCATGTATAAATATGTATTGTAACATTGAAAGGAATATAATGAAAAATCAAGCTGGTAGTCCCAGTTTTGGGATCCAGGGGAAAATCTTTGTGTATATGTGTTTTATGTGTTATGCTCTCGCATTATTTATTTTTTGTGTTTTAGAATTTGTATGCTGGTAATTTCTGTACAGGGTTAAAACCTACAACACAGACAGGCGAATGAGTTGCAGTAGGAATAGGAACAACAGTGGGCACAACATGCACTCATCGATGGAACTACGCCCGTACAAGTTATAGATCTATCCCAGTAGCTGGCACAGAGTAGACGTGGTGAGCAGTGTTGTCGATCTCATGCAAGGGTTTTAGTAGCATGCATGTCATTTGGTGCACGCATGCGATCCAACTCATTCAACACACTCACCAAGGCGAAGACAAGAAGCAAGTCCAACTAGAGTTGAACATGTACTTTAGAAAGTTGATGTGCATGGCCACCAGCACACACTTGAAGATCAACATGGATAATATGCATCAGTGTGTTGTTGGTTCAGCCACACCCAAGGAGACCATGCACATGTTAGCAGATGAGTTGGATGAAGGGGCCGAACCAATGCATCGGTTGCAACAGAGGAAAGAGTTCACTTCGGCAAGATGTCACCATGAGGTGCATGCACACCATCACAGATGACCAAGCTTGGCATCAGCTCACCACCTTCACCATCACAAGCATGTCAAAGAGCTCGTCTCACCACAACGGACCAAGTGTCAGTGATGTCTTGCATGGCTTTCTCAAGCCATTTCGTCTCACATGAGCACATGTGCATTGTAATGTAACGTCATGCCATGTGGAAGTTCAAGTGTCAATGGTTAGATGTAACAACCATAGAGTAGATGAAGAGTTATGAGGGTAGATGAATTCACACAAAGGGGAATGTCAAGGGTCACCCCACCCTTTTCTATAAATAGAACCTCATAACTCATTTTATAGGATTTTGGTCATCCAAGCTTTCGATAAGACTACCTCGGAGAGAGATTTAACAATATTTTAACGCATCTTGGCTTCTCCATTGGACTGAGCTAGTTCATCTCTTTGGAAGAGTAGGCGGATGTGGCTGTAACATTCCATTGTTGGGGCTAGCAGGTTTACATGGATGCATTGTATGATTGGAACTTACACTTCTTTATATAATAAGAGTGAGCACATTTTCATGCATATGTTGTTATTGTGGTTGGATTGTTCTGATTGCTGTAGCAATGTATGTTGTTTAACTTACGTAGTTTTTTATGAACTATTTTGTATGCAATTATATGAATCTTGTTGCAGATGTGTTGTTGGTTCAACCATCACTTTGGATTGCCAGTTGACTTGCTTTCCAGCTTGTGATGTATCTTTGCTTGTGTGTTCCCTTCCCATTTGAGTACTATTACAGGTTGCTATAGGGTGCACTCATCTCAACCCACCTGTGTTAGAACCTCTCGTGCACCTTCCTTGACTCACTAGAGAAGTCACTCCCTTGCTACCAACAGAGTTATCTTACTTTGCTTTGTGTGAAATCACCATCAAGGAATTACCATGCGACCCACTACTAGGACTCATACACCAAAAGATCTGAGGTCTAATTGGGACTTCTTACCTCGGAGATCCCCTTGACATGTTGGTGGGTCCAGCACCGTCAAAATTTCTAGCACTAGAAGGAGGGCCAGATGACAAGCTATGTCCTCTCATATAGTTTTAAACCTTTGCATACCTTTAATGGATTCTTGCACTCTTCTCCCATCGTGATGTTTTTCGAATCGTGAAGATGTCTCCATCACAGGGGAGTTTTTTGATCTCTTGTCCACTTACATGTATGATGGTGAAGGCGAAGTGGCTTGGCCTAACTACTTACATGAATTTGTTTCCATGCTTCATAAGGAAGATGGATGTTATGACGAAAAGGCCAGATTGCTGCTTGCACAAGCACTTCACGAATCTCCACATCGTTGGCTACTCAACCTACCAGCTAATAGCGTGTGCTCAATTGAGCACTTTTGTAATCTTATTGAAGACACTTTCTATCATTTCAATCCAGACTATCTTGACCAAAAAGTGTTACAACAACGAAAGGCACTGCATGAATCAATTATTGATTTTTGGCAACGCTTCTGTGACTTGCAGTTTCAAGCTCCAAGGAGCGAGATGAAATTTTCCTATCTTTGGGACCAGTTCAAGCATTGCCTTAAGAAATCTTCCCGTCCCAAGAAGAAGCTTGAGATCAAACCTCGCTCAACATTCTTCATTGATGGAGCTGCACAATCTCATGTGGATGCGAGCACTATCTCGACTGACTGTACACCTTTCTCGCATTCAACAACTCCACTACTACTAAGTGATGTTGAGGATCATGCTCACAAACTTGTTCATATTCCACATCCTCCCAAAATGACTTCACTTAAGTTTCACCCAGATTTGGTTGTGAGTACTTCGAGTTCTCATATGCATTCTATTCGGAAACCTCCATCTTCACACTCGGGTGTCCCTCTAGATGATACTGTCTTGCGTTCGTCCATTCCAGACTCATCACTTGTTGTGAATGAGGAACAATGCATCGATGGAGTTGGTGTTGCACAACCAACATGCATTTTCATTCATGAAGAGTATGAGTGGGAGCTTGAGCATCAACGCTCAACAAAGGAGGACCCCCTTACATTTGAGTCCCCTCCATTCTTTACTAACATCTTTGGTGAACCTAACATCCATGATTTTGCATGTGTGTCTTCATCCATGGATGCACCCATTGTTGATCACTTGCAGCAGTGACTAGATGTTGGTCCATCATTTGACAATGGAGAGGATAAGCTATTCATTGAAAATCCACTTGATTTTTCATCTTCCTTTTCTAGAAACAGAGAGGATGAGTTTGTTCACTTTTCATCTACCCCTCTGTTTGATTCATCTGATCATGAGGATGCTGATGAAATCATTGATTTCTATGATCATGGTAGTCGTGATCCATTTCCTCCCATATTTGATCACGATCATGAATCTATCATAGTTGATCTTTAAAAGCCACTGATTTATGATGATCTACCTGATGATGAAGTTGAAACACCCAAGACTGTCGAGGCACTTCAGCCTGAGCTGATGGATATGTTAGCTCGTCACTCTCTTGGGGTTAGTCTCACTTCCAATCATGAAAATTTTCAATCACCCAAGGCTCCTCATCACTCATATGTATGCATTGAAGATCCATCTCAGACATAGATCACACATCCTCAACTCGAACTGCACGATCCCATCACTAATTCATTGGAGGAACCTTACATTACAAGCACACATGTACGACACAAGCTATCTTTGTTTCTTTCATTTGCTTGGATGTATCATTCAAGAGTGTGCTTATGCTTCAAAGTTGCACCTAGTGTCACACAACACCATGATAAGTCCACGGACTTCTCATCATGCACTTGCACTCACTAAAGTCCTGTGGGCACTGTCAAAGATGAAAGGTGGTTGTCTTCATTGTTATATCTTTCTTGCTTGCTAGTTCAAACAACTGGGTTGCTCACAGACCAAGCCTTCACCAACATGGTTCAACCAATGTGACAGTGACTACATTGGAAATATTACTTCACATGATCAGGACCTTGCACCATTAGTGTAGGAGCAGGAGTAGTGTTTCCTTTCAGTCCGTTTCCTTGCATGCTTATTTGCTTATTTGCTTTGTTTACTTGTTTGTGTTCTTTCTTGTTTTCTTAGTTTCTTTTCTTTCACTTTTTCTTTTGCTCTTGCTTTGCTTTTTTGTTTGTTAGTTTGCTTGTGTTGTATAGTTCGCTTATTTCATTCATAGCTTGGTTTTGCATGAAACCATGAATGAATCTTGAAACGAGATGGGGGAAGTACAAGAGGGCTTATACAACTATCACTACTTGGTTATCTATCATCTTTCCTCTATATGATGAACTTGTTACGTTTATTCCATGATACGTCAAAGGAAAATATGTACTATTCGAAGTGAACCTTGGTGAAAACACAACGCTTGTGTGCTAACTAGTGTCACCTACTCTAGTCGGTTGTTTTTGGGTTAACCCTTGTCAGCGCAGTCAAGTAGAGTAAGGTGAGGGGGGAAAACATTAACATGCACATTAGAGGTATAATAACATACTACTCTGCTGCAACAACCTCTTCTGCTCTCAATAAGTCAAGATCCCTCTTCCGCCTCTGAAATGAATAAGTGTTATGCAAAGTTCTAAAAAAATGAAAAATATAAAAAAGCGAAAAAATTCAAAGATGAAAAATGAATAAGGCAAAAGAAGTGAAATGATTCCTACGCAGAGAGGTGATGCAAGTAACTCTGCCAGGGTACTCACCAGGCTCGTTGGCAGTGGAGCCATGCTTGTGTTCCTATGTGACTCTGCCAGGGCACTGTGCAGACTTGCTGGTAGTGAAGAAACACCAAACATGAAACTAACACTCTGACGACTGTAATTCTTGTGCATCAATATATCCCTCAACCCCAATTGAAACAACTGTGTTGCCTTGGCTTGGAATGTGTTTCAATCAACTAAGAGCTTGGCAGATGCTACATATTACAATCCAGCTAGTGTGAAACCAAGATGAGATGAGAACTAAACAATACTTTCAGAGGTGTTAGACTTGCTTTTCACGAACACGGTCCATTCAGAGAGCTGGACTTCTACCAGAGTGTTGCCAAGTGTTGTAACTACTACAACCACCCTCCAAAATTTTGCCTTAGCTTAATTTTAGAGCCTCCATTCCAACCTTCACAGCAACATGTCTTGCTTCGTCAAATAAACAAACTTCAATGTTTGTCTTGCACAAAGGCAACCTGTTGATCACAACTCAATGCATTCCCCTCATAGGCTGATCACCTAGACTTGGTCTAGTTGTAGGTTAAGAAACTTCCCCAAGAGATTGTGTAATTCTGGAGGGAAACCAACCTTCCCTCCAGAAATTGCACAATCCCGACTGGCACCCTCCTGGGCTCCAGAATTGCATAATTCTGGTAGTCAACACTCACAGTGAAAATTGCGCAATTTTCCCAAGCAGGGCTGCTCAGCCCAAAATTTGCACAAATTTGGGCAGAAATCAGCTGCTCTGTCGAGAAATTGTGCAGATCTCCTCGGAAGCCAGCTTAGCTCCCAACCATGAATGGGTATTTTCTCCCTATAGTCGAGTAATCTCTTGCATGTGCAACTGAGTTTACTGGTTCCCTCTAGGACCGAGCAAAACAGCCTTGCATGCATGGGCTTCTTCTCCCAAGGCAACTTCCAAAGGCATCCCTTGTTTCAGGGATCTATTTTTAGTAGTTGGAGGTTACATGCAAGGATCATTATAGAAACCTCACACCAAGTGCCGATTTCCCTAGATTTGTGGCATGCACGTCATAACCTTGATGTTATCAAAACTCATCAACCGTATGCTACAGATCTCATTCCTCACATCAACCTTGCAGCTCTAGCATCCCACATCACATCTAAGAGTTGTCGGCACACTCAACTCAGTTGTTTTGGGGTAATGCCACTTTTTATGACTTGTGTTTCATTTCTGGTGCTTTTTGTCTTTCACTTTGTATGAATATTGTCTACTTCATTTCAATGAGCGCTTGTTGTCATTTTGATATATTACAACTTGTATTAGCACCATTTCAGTTTTCATCAACATATAACTACTGTCACATGCATGAAACTTTTTTTCATGAATGGTCATTGATTCAGCGACTCGCCTCACCCACATGCATGTTGTTCCATTTTTTGAATCTGGCATTCACCATTTGCATGCATGATCATTCACTTATGCTTACACTCAGTATCACCATGCATTCACACTCATATTTGCATTCAGTTGCTTGTCGACAAGTCTAGGCAACCTTGGCCCAGACTCTGCCTTCACTGGGACAACATTACGCAATCCAGAGAAGGAAGGCTTTGTATTCCTCTGCAAAAATCTGCATTTCTTCCCAAGAACTACCCTCAAGGACTGTTTTGTGCATTTTTGAAGGACGGTGACTACTGGCCCAAAAAGGTGAGCAATGCAGTCACTGAGCCTGCAACCATTTCTAGCTGAGATTGTGCATTGCGCAATTCCAGTAGTTAGTAGCCAAACTAGACTATACATTAGGCAGTTCCAGTAGTCAATAAGTCTTCCAGTAGACCAAACTATGCCTTGCGTAGTCTTGGAAGTTAGAGTCCCAACCTGCTAGCCGAAATTGTGCAACCTTCATGATTAGTCACACAGGTATGTTGCACATCTTTTCTCAAGTTCATTTTGGTTTTTGACTGAGAGATTGCTTTCCTTGAGTGTTGCCATATCTTCAGTTATTGTAGGTGTTCCTCTGCCTCTCAGTAGTGCAGGTACAATAGTTTCCAAGAGAGCAGAGTTGAAGACATCGTTCAGAGCACACCTGGAGATGCAGTCGAACAAATGTCTATGAGCTTTCCTACTCACAAAGATATCAATTTGTTTGTAGGCAAGGACATCAAGACATGACAACAATAGCATCACAACGAGAAGCATGATGAATAGTAGCTAAAGGTAGCATACTAAATGCAACGAATGCAATGAATGAAATGAATGCAAGAGGAAGGTTGTTGACAACACAGAGGCAAAACAAAGTTGCAAGCTCAAGTAGATCCACTGATGATGAAAGAAACTTTGGAGACTCATGATATGACGTGGTGGCATGACATGAAGATCATGTGAAGATAGAGAATGGAACAAAGAAGGAGTTGCATGTGCTAAAGAAGAAACTCAAGGAAGAACATCAAGCTGCACGACAGATGAATGAGTTGCAGCAGGAATAGGAACAATAGTGGGCACAACATGCACTCATGGATGAAAATGTGCCTGTACAAGTTATAGATCTATCCCAGTAGCTGGCATGGAGCATACATGGTGATTAGTGTTGTTGATCACATGCAAGGGATTCAGCAGCATGCATGTCATTGGGCACATGCATGTGATCCAACTGATTCAGCATAGTCACCAAGGCAAAGACAAGAACCAAGTCCAACTAGAGTTGAACATGTACTTCGACAATTTGATGCACATGGCCAAAAATACACACTTGAAGATCAGCACAGACACTATGCATCAGTGTGTTGCTGGTTCAACCACACCCAAAAAGACAATGCACATGTTAGCAGACGAGTTGGACGAAGTGGCCGAACCAATGTATTGGTTGCAACAAAGGCAAGAGTTCACTTCAGAAAGATTTCACCATGGCATGCATACACACCATCACAGACAACCAAGCTTAGCATCATCTCACCACCTTCACCATCACAAGCATGTCAAAGATTTAATCTCGCAACAATGGACTGAGCATCAATGATGTCTTGCATGGCTTTCTCAAGCCATTTCATCTCACATGAGCACATGCACATTGTAATGTAACGTCATGCCATGTCAAAGTTCAAGTGTCAATGGTTGGATGGAACAATCATAGAGTAGATGAAGAGTCACGAGGGTAGATGAACTATCACAAATGGGAACATTAAGGGTCACCCCACCCTTTGCTATTAATAGAACCTCATAACTCATTGTATAGGCTTTTGGTCATCCAAGTTGTCGATAATACTACCTTAGAGAGAGCTTTTATAGTATTGTAACACGCCTTGGCTTCTCCATTGAATGGAGCCAGTTCATCTCTTTGGAGGAGTAGGTGGATGTGGCTGTAAGATTCCACTATTTGGGCTAGCAGGTTTACATAGATGTATTGTATGACTGGAACTTACACTTCTTTATATAATAAGAGCTAGCATGTTTACATGGATATGTTGTTATTGTAGTTGGACTGTTCCAATTGTTGTAGCAATGTATGTTTTTTAACTTATGTATTTATGTATGAATTGTTTTATATGCAATTATATGAATCTTGTTGCAGATGTCCTATTGGTTCAACCATCACTTTGGATTTCCACCTGACTTACTTTCTAGCTTGCGATGTATCTTCGCTCGAATGTTCCCTTCCCATTCGAGTAATGTTACAGGCTACCATGGGGCACACTCATCTCAACCCACCTGTGTTAGAACCTTACATGCACCTTCCTTAACTCACTACAACGGTCACACCCTTGCTACCAATAGATTTATCTTACTTGCCTCAATTTGAAATTGCGGTCAAGGCATTACCATACGACCCACTGCTGGGACTCCTACACCAAATGATGTAAGGTCTAATTGGGACTTCTTACTTGGGAGATTCCCTTGACATGTTGATGGGTCCAACACCATCAATAGACCTGGAGCCTGGGTAGGGCATCCTTTGGCTATGAAATTTGGACCAGTAGACTGGGAAGCTAAAGCACATTCCACTTCGATAGCCTTTCTACAAGAATCTATCCATGTAGGTGGGTGGTGCATCTGGACATGTTCTTGGATGGGTTCTTTGAGACCACTTATAAAACATTCCAAGTAGAATTCATCTCCTAAACCTTCTGTTTAGATGGCCAATCTCTCAAAGGCTGCAATGTAATCTTTTACTATGCTTGTCTGTCGGAGCTTATTAAGACGCCCCAAAAAAATAGGTTTTTTGTCAAAGCGTCACAAAGGGATTTTGAGAACACTTGGCAAGTTATGTTCCAAGGATAGTATTTCCAATGCCACTACCACCATTGCCATCTCTCTTAATCCTGGTAAAGGGCTCATTTCATTCAGAATGAAATATTGTTCCATTTGTGCTACCCATACTGCCAAATTAGAGACATCAAATTTATACATATGCAGCTTGGGTGGCCAAGGGTGGGAATGTTGGTGATTTCAATGGAAGTGAATATGATGGCTAGATTCTCCTTCAAGGTGTTCATCAATACCATGTGCCTCCATATGCAACCCAGACATGCTCGTATTGAATTGTGCAATGAATTGTGTAATTTTCTGCATCTCTTCCTCGAAAGAATCCAACATTTTTTTCAAGGCACTCGATCTTCTCGTTGGCCAAGACTTGAGCTTTGGTTTCTACCATACACATATCTCAGTCACTTAACATCACTTTGAAAAAATTTGGGACCACCAGAAAATTGAAGCTGACAAGTGAATGGTACCATTGTGATCATCTTGTCGTCCTGAATCTTATGGGCTAAGTATATTGTAAGCATCCAAGGAAGTCCTCAATTTTTTTTTTTTACTTCGAATGTAGTTTTACTCCTCATTGATCAATACTACAGTGGCCAATTTCCAGAAAACTTGATCCTGCCCAATGTCCTATGAAAATCAAGCCTAGACTATAACAACAACAAGCCTTACTGTGCAGAGGGTCAGATCTGCCTGCGAAACCCCAACAACTGAATGTGAGTTCGACTATGGTAGAAGAACCACAACCGGTGGATCTGATTGGCACAGCAGCAATAGAACTCAAACTGCTAGATCTGAATGGTAATGTGGCGATAGAACTCCAATTGGTGGATCTGATTGTGGCGGTGGTGACAGAAGCCCAACTATTAGATGTGAATCATACTGTGGAGGTGGAACCCCAAATGGTGCATCTGATCTTACAAATAAGATAATGGGTGACCTTCATAGAGTCGAGGGAACTATGGTCACAAAGGAGTGTCAGGTGCTACAAATCATAATATACATAATGGTCCAACAATAGTACTCAGCCCAATCTTTCAGGGCACTAACTAAGGAGGATCAACCACACCCTTAGCCATACTACTTGACTACCCTATCGTACGCATGAGTAATATCATCAACTGATGTTCTCAGTGTACTGTACTAGCAAGATGAGCGACGACTTATCTAAGGCAAGGTTTTAGGTGAGCCTAGGGAGCTTCCGATATACCCAGAGGGTATGTGGAAGATTGTATGTGTGCAGTTCTATCTAATGCATGACTACTCAAAGGGGTACCTATTAGGTTCCTATACCAATAGGTCTCATCTTTCATGATTGACAGTGGAAGGGCTAAATATGTTCATCATTGCAGGCTACAAAGGTTCCATATTTTGTGTACATGCTATAAAAATTAAAAAACGAAAAGAGGGTATGCCTTAAAAGAATAAGCAAAAGGCAAGAAAATCAGGTGGTCAAGAGAAAAGTGAAAATGAACCCCAAACTAAAGACTAGGAAAGTGGCCAGTCAAAATGCCACTACTAGCTTTTGGGCAGTATCATGCTCTGCAAATACTACTGCTAATCATACTTGATGGATGGCCCAATAATCTAAACTGGACCATGCCATGGTTAAATTGCTTGCTGCAGAATAGAGAATGTTCCTTGACCAAACAGCTCAAGCCTGGCAGATGACTAGCTAGGTAGAGAAATAAAGGTGCCCAACTGCTTAATCTGGGGCCTTGGAAGAAATAAGGGTAGGTTTTAGATAGCAGGGCATTCAAAAGAAAAAGAGGACAATCAGGGTCTGCTAATTCAAGTGCACTCACTTTAAATGAAGAAAAAATGTTAGGATTACTAGAATGAGTAAGTAGTGCAAGGTTGCAGAAATGGAGGGCCATCACCAATTGGATTACTATGTGCAAAAACTCATGCCACTCAGGGTATTGGCATCAAAAGCAGAGAGTGGAGGACGAGCATTGGAAGCATGTCTAATTTCCCCTATTTTACCCCAAACTTCATTTTACTAACACCCCCAAGGGCCTTGGGACCTGCTCAAGTGTCCACTCACATTCCACTTCATGACAAACTACTGGGTCAAATCATGAAGTTCAAACATGAAAAGAAGCCACATTTTTTGTGTAAAAAATCTCTCTCATCATTTCATTTATCCTCAAATTCCTAAGTTAAGTTTTATCTCTTAGAACTTAGCTTTACCCCTTCATTCACCTCACAAAGCCGTATTAACCACTAATGTACTATTTAGCTCCCTAACTCCCCCCTTTCCCTAATTCTATTAGAATCTATGAAAAATTTCCCAAAAAATATCTATAAAAAACCCTCCCCCTAGCATTATAGCTATATAACCCTTCCTTGGGGAAATATTACCTATATGGGGTTGGTATTAACCCCTTTGTACCTAAACTATGGCTTCTTTCAAGAAACTATGGTGAAAACCCAAAAAATTTGAAACCCCGCCCTCATTAACCCATGTACCCTTTTTTCCGCCTGAATTGCATTTTTATTATAAAGTTTTTTAATAAAAATTTTTTAATAAATTATGCGCCTAACCCTTAGAACCCATATCCTAAAGTTTTCTCCCCCCTCGCGCCTAATTTAATTAAAACCTATTTTAATATTGGGGCGGGTCCCCCTTACCTAATGCACCGTCATGTCATGATCTCCGCCCACCGCACGATCGTTGACCCCGCCCATCTAACGGTGGGCGGTCATTCTCGCAGGAGAACCGCCCGACCTTTTGCGTACGGGGGATGGGCGGTATTTCCGTCATACCCCTGCCACGTGTCGGCCTCCAGCGGTGTTCGCTGCCCCCCCCTTCGATACCATTTACCGCCCTCAGGCCTTCCGAGGAAGCCACTTACCGCCTCCTCCCCGCGCTGACGTCACGCCCCCGTTAGCGTGACATCACCCCTCCTTGCCGGCACCATGCCTCCACGTCGCATCCATGTCACCTGTCAGCCTGTCCACCCTGCCACCGTGTCACTAACACCTCGGTACCCACGTCAGCTGCCACATCACCGATCCGTACCCGGGCCCATGATGACGTCAGCATGATGTCATCACCAAAAAGGCGCCAATATGCCAAAAATGCATAAAAAGACGAGAATTAGCCATTATTGGTCATTGTTGTGCATAGTTTCCGGAGCTCCTCTGCATGAGAAATCGACGTGCAATGGTCAAAACGCCAAATTAACCCGCCAAAGTTGTTGCCGCCTCCATTGTCAACCCGAGCACCTGCAATTCGTCTGGTTCAAACGCCTCCTATGCCATAAAAACCAGGTATTGGCTGCAGGCGTCCTCTTTACCCACTGTTCTGCTTTGCTATCCTAATTTCCTGCATAAGAACTTTGTTAAAAGCTCCCCATTGATAAATTGACGACTGAAATTTTCTTAAGAAGCCAGTGAAACCCCTGCACGACAAAACATCTTGAAGAAACCCGTGCCTCTCTGTAAAAGTCACCACAAAAGAAATTGAAGGAGTTGAGCTACCGGCTAGAAAACTAATTTAGCAGTTCCCTCACCCCTGCTAATAGAAATTCCCTGCAAGTAACCAGCTAATTAGCTCAACACACTCTAGTTCTTCAAAACAAAGCGTCCCACAGTTCATTAAGCCTGTAAAAGCCTCCTTACACTGCCAAGATGCTCACTGCAAACAGAGATTAGCAAGCATTCCTCAGCATTTGTATGAAGCTTGAAAATCCAGTAAACATCCAGCTAAAACCAGACAATGGCCACTCCAGTTTCTCTGGATGTAGCTCCTATGAATCCACCTAGCAAAGAACTAGAAGCTATGCCACTGGTGGACAGTGATGCCCTCATTACAGACTTTGTGGCAGAGAGGAATCACTTACAAACTTATTTCCAGCTAATAAATAATCACTTAGACAACAGTGACCTGTATGGCATCTGGGAATCCAATCTTCCCACCTACTTCCTGCCTTTTGTGAACATTTTCCCTGAAGTCATCCACCTCTGTGCAGAAAACTATGACCAGAAACTCAGAGCTGTGAAGTCTCCATCTAGGAGCATTCTCTTTTATATAACACCAGATTCCATCAACCAAATGCTGAACTACAAGAAGACCCAGCTGCTGTACCCCTTCTCCATAAACTACTTGCTAGATGAGGGCTCCAAGCTCTCTAGCACAGACATTGCTGCAATAGCCAGGAAATTCATGAAGGAAGACTGCCAACCTTCTGGGCCACCTCCTTTTTCTTATGCAGATTTCAATGAGTTAGGCAAGTTGCTGGTAGATATGCTAACCTCTGTGCTGGGATTCACTACAAATGAGTATGCTGATCAAACTGTGCTGGTCATGCTGTATGCATATAGCCTTGTGAAGCCCCCTGCTATGAAGTACAATTATGCCAAATATATTGCCAATAAGATACATGATCAATTGTCATGACTGAAGAGGGAGGCAATATTCAAGTATTCCTCATACATCTATCACATATTCTTGTACTATCAAACAGATTGCTTCCAGTGCCCAATCAAGAAGCTAGACTCACAGGGTGAGAGGAGGTCTGTTATCTTCTGGTCTTCAGTCTTCCACCAAGTCCAGAATTCCCCCTACTCATACTTTGAATTTATTGATCAGTTTGTGTATCCAGTCACATGCCTCTTAAAGAGGACCCCTCCTATCAGATTGTCCAAGGATATGCAGAAAATCTTGCAGCTCTCCAGGAGTTACAAGATAGGTGATTGGTACTTGTACCAAAATCACACAGTCATCAGAATCTATGGTTGTGAGCTCTGTCCCTACAAGCTCCCAAAATATGTGCCCATGAGGCTATTTGCCCTGGAATAATACAGACAGCTTATAAACTCTAATCTGACACACTTTCACAGTGCCAAGAAGAAAGCCAACCTAAAGTTCAGAGACCACCTAGGCCCATTTGTCATGAACAAAAAACATGGTTGGCAAGAAGCTGATCAAATACTAGGGCAACAACTCAAACTCAAAAGAAGCTTATGATGGGTCCCTTATGACCCTGAAGGTTTCATCAGTGCTAGGAGGGTCAAATATAGGCTACTAGCCTATAAGCATTGCCCATACCCACAAATAAAACACTTTGCTAACCAAGATGAATGGGTACCTGACTCAATAGTATAGGAATTGACTCAAGAAGAAAAAATGGAGCAGACTGTAAAGGACTTGGAAAAAACTCTTGACTTAGATTCTTGCCAACAGGTCTTGTTCAAACAACCAGTCCAAGCAGGAGAAGGCACTTCTACTGCTCCAGCTGTACAAGACACCCAGCAAGCTCCAGCAACAACAACTATAATAAAGGGAAAGGAGAAGATGGATGAACAACAAGAGGTAGAGATAGGGCAGCCCAGCACATCAAAGGATCCACAATCAAAGCAAGCCCCTCCACAGCAAACTGAACAACCTCAAAACCCAGTTTTGCAGACTCCTCTCAATGATGAGAGAGGAAAAAAGAGAGACAGAGAGGAGGTCACACCTCCAACAAGGTCATCACAGCAACCAGAGGCCAAGAGGCCAAGGATAGACCCTGAAACAGAAGAAGGAGACATAAGTGAAGAACAGGCAGAAAGCCATAGCAGAGAAAGGAAAACAAGCCAGCAGACTGCCACTAGCTCATTTAAGCTAGAACAGGCCTAGCAGCATACCACAGAGGTGTCTTCCTCAAGACAACAGGGCAAGAAACCAGCTGTAGTCAAAGAAGGCTTCATAGAGATCAAGGCACATAATGAATTGGTGAGAGTGCAGCTCTATGAGCAATTCCTGAAGACAACTCCAGCCAAACAACAAAGGTTGATGGTTGCCTATGATTTGAAGGAAGAAAAGATGATCTTCACCCATATGTAGCCTAAAGTCCCACATCCAAAGACCCTAGCAGATTACTATAGAACAAACCTGGAGGTCTTTTCCAAAGACATACACCCCATGGATCAAATTGAGCTACACAAACAGACTAGGGAAATGGTGTATGCAACACTTGCTGACAAGGCAATGCTGGCCCATCAGCTAAAGGAAGCCCTGAAGAACACAAACAGACAGCTTGATTTTGAAAGATTGTCTTCCTCTGCAAAGGACAATAGAATAAAGACTCTGGAGGACATAATAGCTGATTTCGGACATGACCCAAAGGATCCAAAGGGTGTTAGAGCCCTTATGAAGAAGAAAGAGGATGACATTGCTGCACTAAGGAGGCAGGCAAAATTGCCTCCTACCATTCACCCTCAAACAGCAAAACTTGCACAAGAAAAGCAAGTAGATGATGCTATGGAGCTGCTCCTGGTTATGAACCAAAGAATCTTGCAAATGGAGGCAGAATTAGAGAAAGCACTGCAGGATAAGCAAGGGGAATCAGCCTCCCAGCCCCCTCAAACATCAACAAATCTCGAACCTGCCCCTCCAACACAAGCAGCAGCAGCCCCTCCTACTATTCCACCACCTACCACAACTACATCAGCAATAGGAGCAACAGTAGAAGCAACAGCAGCAGCAAAATCCAGCATAAGCATGGAGGAGTTGATGAAAGTTGTTAAAGAGCTTGAAACTCAAGTAACTAAAATAAATGATGCCAAGGAAAAACTGGCCAAGCTGGAGACCAGTTATGAAAAATCAAAGATGACAATAGCAGAAAAACAAAGAGAAATAAAGGCCTTAGAGGCCAAAGTAAAAAATCTGGAAAAAGAATTGCTGCTAGGTAAAACCCTAGCAGAAATAAAGAAGATTATTTGGGCCAAAAATGGCCAATCTATACAAGACCAATGGAGGTCCATTCAAGCAATATTTGAGCAAGTTGAGTTGATAGATGTGGCTCATGTGGAAATACAGAGAGCCAAGACAGCCCTGGGAATAATGCCCGAGCAGGCCACCAGAATGATTCATTTCCTCAATAACCGCAATAGAGAGGAACTGGCAGCTCTAGAAATAAGCAGCAGAACAGATACAATCCTCACAGCCAAAAAGGTACTGACCTTGAGGAATTTTACTCAACCTTTGGAGAGGAAATGTCAGGAGATGAAGGCAGAGATAGATGAATTTAGAGCAAAAATGACTATACTACAGGACAAAGGACTGCCAAGCCTAGTGACTGGCATAAGCCAACTGCTGTCATATAATCAGTATATGACAAGGATCAACAATTATGTTGAAAACCATATCACACATCCAGCAGCTCCATAGAAGAAGCGGGGCCTCCCTCCGGGCAATCCCTCTATGACAAGCTGGAAAATCTGTTCTTTATTGAACATGAAATAAATCATCTGTTTGAGGTGCCTCCAAATTTCTACAGACATACAGAGGCAGATGAAACACTAGGAAAAATGAAGAGGCATCAGCTACCTCCAGCTGATTGGTGGCAAGCAATGCTGGAGATTTTGCCTAGATAATTCCACTTTTCTTTTGCCTTTTTTGAGAAAAATCAAAGTTTACAGGTCAGCAGACAGGTCAGTAGGCAGATCAGCACATAGGTACAGCAAGCAGCTATACAAATGACTCAACAATGCACCCAGACAGCAGGCTCAATTAATGCAAAGTTAAAGGCACAGCTGCAGCCCACTTTCCAGAGCCATAAAGTCAAAAGCTGTCTGACAGAAAGATAGCATCTATCTCAGCATTAAATGCTATATTTATGTTTTCATTTACTTTTTGTAAGAGAGTTGGTGGTGCAATTTATTGCACAATAACTCTCTACTGAGATATTTTGTACCCTATTTTGTATATATATCCCCTCAGATAACGCATTGAGGGTCGGTTGTAGTGTAATTCTTTCTAGAGAGCTCTATTGTATTCTGGAGACATTTTTGATAATACAAATTGCTGATGGAGATTTCTGGTTCTCACGCTGTCTGAAGATGGATATGAAAAGCTCTGTTTAGTTGCAGAATTCATGTGTCATTTGCTGAATCAATAAGTTTCTCTTAACTGTGTATGTGTTTTCTGTGTATTCCATAACTCTTATGTTTTCATAATCTTAGTAAGTAGAGAAAAAGAATAGACTAGGATTTGTTTCAAACACCCTATGCTCAATCTCTATTTCTAAATATGTTTTCTTTTGGATCAGCCATAGATATGAATTCTTAATTTCTCATGTCTGAACTAATCCTATCATGGTGAATATTGTTTAAGAATTCTTAACTGCTCTTAAGCAATACCTTCATGTTTCTTCATTTAGCATAGTGAAATATTCTTAACTGCCTTTCACTCACTAATTCCATAATTTCATTAAAAAAATCTAGTAAATTTGTTCACATATGCCTAACCTTCTTTGCAGCAATACTCTATCTTCAAAATCCACTTTCAGTAGCACAAATACCTCAACTCCATTGCCCAATGGAACAAACTGTCCTATGATCTGTATCTCAGTTCTATCTGAATTCACCAACCCACCATATTCAAACAAACAGAATACCATAGCTAGCCTAAAACATTCATCAACAAAGCTAAACTATAAAGAGAGAGCCCTCTCTGGTTGCAGGTAGGCTAGAACCTGTAGCTAAAAGATTGGTCAGTGGTTACCTCGGCCGTATTCCCTTTAGGAAGCAGGGAACAACCTGAGTGATAACACGCGGTACTAAGAGGAAGGCGCAGATTTGGATGCGCCCATTCTTGGGCACGGTTGCAAGGAGGTGACTCACTTTGTCTCATTTGTGGGTGAAGGTGCAGACAGGAGCGCCCGGTGGTTGGGTGAAGGCGTGCACGGATGTGTGGCGCCCGATGGACGGTTGTGGCATGCACAGGTGTGGCGCCCAGTTTGTGCGAAGTTTTGTGCGACGACTTGGCACGGGTGTCTTGGTGACTCGAGTGAGCACCCGCCCGTTGTGCAAGTGTGCACGGTGACTTGGTGAAGTGTTGAAATTGTGGATGGAGGTGTGTCTCGGTTGGAGGCACCCGTGTGTAGCGACTTGGAGGTGTGCCTGAGTTGGGCAAACAACACGATCGTGCGACAAGGTGAACGAAGCATTGGTGAGTCTTGCGGCGACCGTGCGGAGGTGCCGACGAGTTAGGCAACTGATTTTTTCCTTGGATTGTAAAATTGGCTAAGTATGAAACTTGGGCTTACCAAGTATACTTGTAAAAGCTTGTGAAAAATGTTGTATAATATATTGTTGGGCAAACTCATTGTTCACGGAGTTGCCCCTCCCTTTATACTGTGCAATTGTGTTCATTGTTTATAATTGTTGTTGATAATGAATGTGTATGGGTGTTCATTGGTATAAAGGATAAAGAAATAATACTTGGTTGATAAACATAAACTAAGTAGGAGTAAGTGGTTAGGCGTAGTTCACAAACATAAGTATTGGTGAAAAGAAAGTGTTCGGTGGTGCTGCACCTCACCAAGAGCGGTTGAGAGACTACCATTAGGCTTAAGGGCGTGACAGGTGGTATTAGAGCTGGTGAAGTGTAGAGGAAATTTGCGGACGAAGCTGATCCCACTGCAATATCGTGACAGGTGGTATTAGAGCTCGGTGTCGTGGAGTTGGTGCTGGTGTTGAAGCGTTGAAGCTGATACACACCTGCACTATCATGACAGTTGGTATTAGAGCTAGTGAAGTGCAGAGGATATTTGTGGGCGAAGCTAATCCCACTGCACTATCGTGACAGTTGGTATCAGAGCTCGGTTGGAGTTGGTGCCAGAGCACAGTTTCTCGTGAAGAAGTGACAGTAGTGACAGGTACTTGTAGGTGAAAGAGGTTGGTGAACACTTCCTGATGAGTGTTGCATCAAGGACTTGGGTTGCAGACATCTTGGTGAAGCTGTTGTATGGTCGAAACTAGATTGAAAAGAAGGACGTTGTTAGCAATGGTTGAATCTCAGGCTGGGTCTAGTCACGGTGCGAAGGACACTACTATTGGGTTCATTGAGAAAGTGTTGGAGAAGATGGAGGACATGGAAGCCTTTTGGACTGAGAAGTTGGAATTGTTCGAAAAAGAGCAAGAGGTCAATTTGAAGATGAAGGAAGATCTCGAGGAACTCCGAACTCAACACGAGTACACTGATCTTATGTGTACACAACTTGAAGTAAGGGTCAAGGAGGTTGAAGAAGCAAGGGACCAGGTTCTTGCAGAGATCGTGGACTTGAAGAAATATCTTGACGAAGCTAGAGATGAGATCGCGGTGTTGAAGAAGGTCGTGAGGCATAACTCAGGTGGAGTGCCTCATGTGAAAGTCAAGGAATCAGAATCTTACGATGGTACAAGGAGTGCGAAGACTCTTGGCAACTTTTTATGGGACATAGAGCAATACTTGGAACGATTGCGTCTATCTGATGATGAGATGAAGGTCAAGGTAACTACTCAGTTCTTGACAAAGGATGCTAAGATGTGGTGGTGAAGGCGGATGGATCAGATTGCCAATGGCAGTGCTGGTGACATTACTTCATGGGATGAGATGAAGGGAGCTTTGCAAGCCCATTTCAGTTCTCAAGATGAAACATGGGAATCAAGGATGAAGATAAAATTCATAAAGTATACAGGGAACCTTCAGACATATCAGCGGGAGTTTGCAAGTGCGGTCCTAGAACTTCCTCACATGGCGGAGAGGGACAAGGTGTTCAATTTCATTATTGGGTTGAAGCCTTGGCCACGCAATGAAGTGAAGAGACATAGGATTAGAACACTTGAAGAAGCTTTTACTGCTGTGGACAGGTTGGTGCAACATTATGATGAGACTTCTGATGATAGGAAGAAGAAGTCTGACAAGCCGAAAGATAAGAAGCAAGAGGATGCTTCGAAATTGGATGATAGTTCGAAGACGAAGAAAACCTTGAAGTGTTGGATATGTTCGAAACCACATACGGTGAATAATTGTCCTTCTAGACCGAAAGTGGCTGCGATTGCACAATCTAATGCGAAGAATGAAGAAGTTTCTATGGGGATGATGCAGATACTTGGTGCTGCTACTGCTACAGAGGTGATCTCTCGAAGGGATCCTGAGAGGAATAAGTTGGAGTATGTTTGAATGAAGGTTGGAGATGCTGATGTACTCACTATGGTGGATAGTGGGGCTTCTCAAAACTTCATGGGGGAAGATACTACGAGAAGGATTGGGCTGAAATTTGTTTCGGTAAAGGCACAGATGAAGACAGTGAATTCTCCTCCGGATGAAGTTCTTGGTGTAGCTGAAAAGGTGGACACAACACTTGGTGAGTGGACACGGAAGGTTGACTTCACTATAGTGCAGATAGATGACTATAAGGTTGTGCTGGGAATGGAATTCATGAAACAGTTTTATGCTACGATTGTTCCACATTTGAAGAAGTTGTACATTTACGATGGAAGGGAGGATATTGTACCCATTGGTGTGCCTACCATTTGAGTGACAAGGCCTGATTGTAATTTGGCAGTGATGCAAATGGAGGATGAGAAGCCGATGGAAGATATGAGTAAGCAGTTTTCCATGGTTAAGACAAAGCTTACCGAGCAATCATTGGTCATCAAGACTATTTCAGATAGTATTTTGGATTTATCAAGAAGGTTAGAAGAGGTCGAGGATGATGATGATGATAATGATGAGGCATATGTGAGGCCGAATGTCCGAGAGGAGGATCGGGTCACTTATCTATAGAGGATGGAGATTGAGGATTTTGATAGATGGATTGAGATGATTAGTGAGGGTGAGCCTTCAAGCTCTACTCCCTCCACATCTTCTTAGATGGACAAGAAGATGGGGCTCATTGTTAGCTGCTCATGGCAGTAAGTCCATAAAACAGGTTGAGCAGGGATGGCTTGGCATCAAGCATCATGACATGTTGTAGATGGGATGGAGTTTCCATGGACCTGAGCATGGTGGTGAGATTCTTGGTGAGTCCGAGATGTGGCAGAATCTGAGATAGACTGGTGAAGGCATAAGGATGTTCACTCTCATGGCTTGAGCATGACAGTTGGATTAACTACCCAACTAGTTTAGACATGGGGTCCGGAAGTGAACGAAGAGATGTTGGCATCAGGTAGACGAGGAGGACAGCTCACAAGATGAGGACGACACATGGTGGAGATGGTAGTTCTACATATGTTGCAGGGATGTTTGCAGTATGTGGAGGAGTTGACATCATGGATCGAGGATGAGACAAACATTGTTGATGATCTTGGTGGATGGCTACTAGGATGGTATGTTGTCGAGGACAACAATGATTTCAGGTGGAGGAGGATGTAACGACCTACAGTTCCTGGGCGCACGGGTGAACGGGCGTGCGCACGGGTGAGGCTTGAACGAGCGACGGACGAGCTGAATGGACTGCGGTTACAGGATGTGAGCTCTTCCTGTAGTGCGCTGATACTTATGCGCACAAGGGAAGGGAGAGCGAGCTTGTTTATAGGCGTGGTAGCATGTGCGAACATGTATGGAGGCCGACCTTTGAATGTGGGCAAAGCGGACAGTGCGTTGAAGCTTTTGCAATGGCGTTGGGGCATCGGGCGAGTCAGCTGGGTAGCTAGACTTCGCCGTACGCATGTGTATATATTGGATGAGCGTGGAGCTCATTCCACCATCAATCACTCGCTCATCTTCTTTGCTCTAAGGGAGAAAGGCGCAGATTTAGTGTGCAATACTAAGAGGAAGGTGCAGATTTGGATGTGCCCATTCTTAGGCACAGTTGCACGGAGGTTACTCGCTTTGTCTCGGTTGTGGGTGAAGGTGCGGGTAGGAGCACCTGGTGGTTGGGTGAAGGCGTGCACGGGTGTGTGGCGCCCGACGGACAGTTGTGGCATGCAAGGGTGTGGTGCCTGGTTTGTGCGAAGGTTTGTGCGACAACTTGGCACGGGTGTCTTGGTGACTTGGGCGAGTGCCCGCCCGTCATGCAAGTGTGCACGGTGCACGGTGACTTGGTGAAGTGTTGAGATTGTGGACGGAGGTGTGTCTCGATTGGAGGCGCCTGTGTGTGGCAACTTGGAGGTGCGCCCGAGTTGGGCAAACAACATGATCGTGCGACAAGGTGAACGAAGCGTTAGTGAGTTGTGCCGCGACCGTGTAGAGGTGCCGACGAGCTAGGCAACCGAGTTTTGCCTTGGATTGTAAAATTGGCTAAGTATGAAACTTGGGCTTACAAAGTATACTTGTAAAATCTTGTAAAAGCTGTTGTATAATATATTGTTGGGCATACTCATTGTTCAGGGAGTTGCCCCTCCCTTTATACTGTGCGATTGTGTTCATTGTTTATAATTATTGTTGGTAATTATTGTTGATAATGAATGTGTATGGGTGTTCATTGGTATAAAGGATAAATAAATAATACTTGGTTGAGAAACACAAACTAAGTAGGAGTAAGTGGTTAGGCGTAGTCCACGAACATAAGTATTGGTGAAAAGAAAGTGTTCGATGGTGCCCCATCTCGCCAAGAGCAGTTGAAAGACTATAGTTAGACTTGGGGGCGTGACAGCAAGCCACTTGATAACAAAAGCATAAAACACAAATTAGAGTCTATTTGCAAGCCTCCTGGACCACCAAGCATGAAACCAAACCCTTGGAATTAAAGTGTTTATTAATGATGCTTGTATAAAAGTGATTACAACAAAATCTAGAGCTGCGTGTATACCAAGAATTCAATATTGTGGAGAAACTTTATAGTTACGGTAATTTTTTTTATGATGTACGTAATTTCTGTAATTTAATAAGGTGGAGTCATTACACAGAACCATCCACAGACATCAAATGCAGAGAGATTGGACATTTGCAAAACCCTCAACTGCCAGAAGCTATCACAAGAGACTTGCTTTCATGCAGTCCAGAACGAATTCATGCCATTGCGAATGATAGTGCAGGCCATGTACATACATCAACTGTAGGCAAACTGTACACCCACTTCTCAAGTCACCAAGCTGCCGCCAAGAAGCAGTAGCACTAGGGCTCTCACATTAGAAAAAAATGTCAGCAACAACAAGAAACCATCTGCACATGATATGCCACACCCATTAAACAAAAGTGAAAGCAGAAAGCATGAGGGCCAAGATTCTTCTCTGGGCTTTCTACTGAAACAGAATTCAGTCAGTGGCCAAGCATCCAATTTGAAGTCTAACATGGATGAAACAAATTCTAGACTTAGAAACCTTGAAGAAGACATGGCATGCATGAGGAAAAAAATCAATGGTGGCAGTGTGACTGCAGAAGATGAGCTCTCTGATAAATTAAGGGAGAACTCAGATTTTAAGAGATTACATTCAGTTACCAAAGGCTATGGAGGTGGTAGCATAGCTCAGAGGCTTATCAAATCACTACAAAAACTAAGCCTCGACGGTTCCAGAAAATCTTCTAACCTCAAACCCACTGAGAATCAAAACGCTTCAGGAAAATCAAAATGGGCTTCAGATGGGAAAATAAGGGATGAAGACCAATGTTCTGCATTGGATTTAGATTCATGCTCCCTAATCAATCAATCAGACGCAATGGACAGAGTCATTCAATACCACATGTTTCTGTTAGCTCAAGCCATAGTGAGATCAATGTTGCTAGAGATAAATCCATGACTGGGAGAAGAAGCCAGGAAAGAAGCCGCAGTGTTTCCTAGAATTGCATTGTTTCTTTTTGAAGTTCACTATCACAAGTCAATCTTATTAGTCCCTACCCCTTCGGGGCTAGCAGGGACTATATAATCGATTTGAGTCCCTAGCATTACATTGACACGATAATCAATAAACGTATTTTAACTTAAAACAAAGTTTCTTGAAATGACACATCAACCAATACAATATTTTTTATTTTCTTATTCTTTTAACCAATCAACGAAATCTTCATCTTATTTGGCCTCAAAATGAGGTATACAGGCTCAAAAGTTAGGCCAAATCTTAGGGTAAACGACCATTTCAAATGCCATTTCAAACGCTATGAATTAATGCTTAATTAATGTTATCATTAAGTCTTAAACATTTTATGTTAAGGCATATATACACATTATCTGGATCGCCCAAAAGGGCCTATGGCCATTCCAACTACTCTTACAATACACCTGAGGTGTACTCCTGCCACGGCATGTACCACCGTTACCACTGTTACATGTATGCCTGCTAGCACATCTAACAGGTGCCAGCTCTTATGGCCGTTCCAACTACAAAACGCTTATTCTCTGCATATTTGAACTCATTCGAGCCTAATTCCTCCGTAGCGTCAGCGGCCATATCCGTTTTGCTGGAATCGAACCCGCAAACTTCACCAGCTCGTTGAATCAGTTTCTCCGTAGCGGGTTTTTCAATTATAATTGGCTTCATCACTCCGGCAGGAAATGGAGGAGATTTAGCAAAGGTGATATCAATGCTTTGGTACCTCATGGAATCCAATATTCATAAGATATAAATTAAGAAAATAGTGCAAATGCAAGGTACTATTATAAAGGAGGGATCAGTAACCTTATCGAATCCCTGCTTTGATGCAATGATGCAAACAGCTTCCCTGAAATCTTTAGTCCTGTCTCTGGTTCTTGCCATTTTCTGTCACTGTTAAAAACATTTACCAAGATTAAAGACTGCAAGAAATTTTTGGCACTTGACATTTCTTCTTTATTGAATTTCAGAAATATTCAAATGTCCTCTTATCATAAAATCATGTACTAAGGGCTGCTACTTAGTAAGATCTCATGAAACTGTTTCAGACCAGGCTTTAGACTAAGGTTTAGCCTCCTTAGTCAGAGAGGGCTCTCTCACAGATTTTTAATATGCATTAAGGGCAAGAAAAGA
>APFE030029379.1:0-19168 GCA_000404065.3 Pinus taeda
GGAGGAGGTTGCAGGTCCACCATTGAAGGGATAAGTTCCTCCTTCAATGGGATAAGCACCTCATATCATGGAGTTAGATCCCTTAGTTATGGAATGGATGAACCAAGGTGGAGCAGACTTGCCAGCGTAATATTCCTTCTAGAAGTGTCTATATGTGACCCAAGATGAGTTTTTAAGAATGAACTCACGCCTTTTTAACTTCTACAGGGGTTCGCACCCATTACTCAATATACAGAGTGGTCAGGTTCGCAGGAAACATGACCATTAGGTGCGGCACCACAGGCAATGCTAGGAGAAAGTGCGAAACCAGGATTTGAGATATTTTTAAGATCTTTCTCCCAAATTTAAGGCTTGACATGAAGAGCTGAGGTTTAAGACTTGCAAAGGAGGTATGTATGAGTATTGATGGACTCACACAAACTATAGAAAGTCATGGTGACATTTTTTTGTGTAACAGATTTCCCCCTAAAGTGTGAAGTCTGTAGTAGATGAGGATCGTTTTTTATCATCTAAGAAGAGTGAAGGACTTTATCATTTCAAGGATCTTCCTGTGGATACCCCGGTCGAATCTGTAAAAACGTTCAATGAAAAATATATATATGTGAACATATCATCGCTAAGGTAGGCATTCCCATACTCAGATCAAAACTGACTAAGGACTATCTAAAACTACTCTGATAGAGGAATGATTTTGTATTACATCACAAGTAGGAACATATGGACACAGTATGGATGCAGCCATCTATTTATGAATAGTCCATTATATAATGATAACAAAATTCCTCACAACCTGGATGGTGGAAACTAGATCCAGGGTCTATTACACTTCTTAGTATTCATTAATGAATTGAAACATGTTTAGAGAAAAATAGGTTTGCTTGTGCTCTTTCTTGCTAGATATCATTAGATACTAGGGAGATCGGTCTTGTCCGCAAGAACGAATTATCCGGCCAACAGATATCTGTTTTGAAATTATCAAGAAAATTACCTATTTCAGCTCTACTGTTCTAGTTGTAGATTTATTAATTCTAAACATGACAAGATCACTTGGATTTTTGTAAGTTCTAGCCTTACCTCTTGAGATATGTTACAAAAATCACAGGTTTCTCTAATGAAAGTTGTGAAACATCTCCCTTGCCCATTAAATTAAGAAGATCAATACATTCATCTTTGATGGATTTTAACAAAATAAATTTTAGTGTTTCATCATATAAATTATACATCTTGGCTCTTTTGATGTTCTAAGCAAATCTTTTAACTAGATCTTCAAGGCTTTCATCCTATTTTTGCATCATCTTAAAGACTTCATCCTTGTGGTTATGGGGTATACAATAATCCTTGTATTTTTCTAAGAACACGTTTTTTATTTCATCCCATGTTATAATTGTATGTGTTCCTAATCCCATAAACCATTTAAGTGGTCGATCTTTAAGAGTTGCTGGAAACAATTTCAACTTTTGATCATCAAGTAAGTAGTCATAGGTTCTACATAGAACTCCAAAATCAAAAAGAAAATTTTCAGGGTCCTCATGTCTTAAACCAAAGAAATTAGGGAGGATGGAGAGTGATATGTTCTTCATTATGGTTGTGGTGTCTTCATCAAAGATGGAAAATCCATAAGGATTTGGTTCTCCCCTACCATCTCTACCACCTTGACCTCCACCTCCTCCTCTATTTCCTCCTCTTCCTCTTCCACCTCCAATCCTATGTTCATCATTTACGTTATGTACTTCTCCTTCCCTTGTCATTGTTGTTGGGTTGTGTTATATTCTTTCCATGACCACTCCACACGAGGGGGGGGTGTGCAGTGAGGGGTCACAGATGGGGTAGGAATCCCTCTTGTACGTTGTGACAAGGGGTCACATGGGGATATGCAGGGGAGCGATAGCCCCCCTACATGGGGTTCGTGACGGCGTGCCATGAACATTTTGTTTGGATGCTATATTAGGTCGGCAAACCTACCTATGGTTTTGTGCATGGATTTCGCACATGGTTTTGGGCATGATAGTTTACTTTCCATGGTATTTTGTAGATCTAGTCAAAGTAACTAAGGTTACATTTTAATCCAGGGTTAATGGATTGGGGTTTATGGATGCTTCAACATGTGTATATATATATATATTGTAACATTGAAAGGAACATAATGAAAAATCAATCTGGCAGTCCCGGTTTTGGGATCCAGGGGAAAATATCTGTGTATATATGTTTTATGTTTTATGCTCACCATTGTTTATTTTATGTTTTAAGAATTCTTATGTAGGTAATTTTTGTATGAGGTTAAAACCTACATTTGGTATCATAGTTTTTTTTGGTTTCAAGGGGATGCTTTTGTTGTTGAGGGGTTTTTTTCTCGGGCTTGTAGTAGACCCTGCTTAGTGGAATATCTGTAAGATTGATTCTTGTGGTGAAAGAAGATGGCGAGCAGTGGAAAGATAGAGATCAAGAAATTTAATGGTCAAAGTTTTGAGTTGTGGAAAATCAAGATGGAGGATCTGTTGGTGGATAAAGATCAGTGGATCGCAGTAGATCTAGGTACTAAACCAACAAAAATGTTAGCTGAATACTGGAAAAAGTTGGATTGGAAGGTAAAGAGCACAATACGATTGCATGTCTTAGATTTAGTATTGTTGAATGTATCAAGGGAAGCTTCAACGAAGGATTTGTGGGAAAAGTTAGGGACTTTGTACCAATCTAAGTCTCTAGTGAATAAACTGTTCCTATGGAAAAATTTGTATAACCTGAGGATGAAAGATGGAGAATCGGTGATAGAGCATTTGAATACATTTAATAAAGTGGTAAGGCAGTTATTATCTATTGATACTAAAATTTCAAATGAAGATAAATGCATCAATTTGTTGTGTTCTCTATCAAATTCGTGGGATAGTCTGGTTGTTGCAATATGTAGCAATGTAATTGCCTTGCATTTTGATGAAAGAGTCTCATCCTTGCTCTTGGAGGAGATAAGATGGAAAAATATGGAGGGCCAGAATGTTGATGACTTGTCTATATGAGGATGGTCCCAAAACAGAAACAAAAATAAGTCCCCGAGTGGGAGATCTAAATCTAGAGGGAGATCTAAATCTCCATGAAAACCTTTAAAGGTGTTCTGGAAATGCAAAAAGGAAGGGCACTTCAAAAAGGACTGTAAATCGAAAGCTCCTGAGAAAGGAAAGGGATTTGATGATGCTCCTTTTGCAGAGATGAAAACCACCTCAGATGAAGATGGGGATGTGTACTTGGCTTCTTCTTCAAGTACACATGTATATCATGAAGCATGGTTGATTTACTCAGGTGCATCCTTTTACTTCACTCCCCATAGAGAGTGGTTCTACGAGTATGAGAAATATGATAGTGTTCATGTTTTCTTACGGGATGACAGGAATTTTAGAATTGTTGGTCTCAGAAAAGTCAAATTGAAGTTGCAAGGTGGAAGGATTAGAACACTTCCAGGTGTTTTTCATATTCCTGCATTAGCCGTAAATCTAATTTCTATAAGCAAGTTGGATGATGTAGGTGTAAAAACAGTGTTCAAGAAAAATACCTACAAGATGGTTCGGATAAAACTAGTATTGATGCAAGGAGTTCAGAATGGAACTCTCTACAAGCTTCAAGGTAGAAATATTATTGATGGGTGCATTCTATGGTTCCTAAAAGTGGAGCAGAAAATCTAGTGGTCTCTAGAGAAAATACCATGTTATGGAATCAAAGACTTAGACATATTGGAGAGAAGGGCCTTAGAATACTTCATCATAATGGTATGGTAGAAGCTATGTCTAATTTCTCTCTAGCTTTTTATTTCTGTTAAAATTGTGTATATGGGAAGCAAAATTGGGTGAGTTTCCCCTTTGGTGGTAAGAGGGCGAAACAAATATTAGAGCTTATGCACAATGATGTGTTTGGACCTATGTTGATTCCATCACTGGGTAAGTCTGTGTACTATGTATAATTTATAGATGACTTCTCAGGGGAATACATGGATATATTTCCTCGAGAAGAAATATGAAGTCTTTGATAGGTTTAAATAATTTAAGGCTCTGGTGGAAAACTGAATAGAGAAGAAGATAAAGGTACTGAGGACAGATAACGGTGGAGAGTTTTGCAGGAAATAATTTGAAGAGCTATGTAAGAAGTATGGTATAGCATGACAAAAGACTACTCCATACGCACCTGAGAAAAATGGAATTGCAGAAAGAATGAACAAGACATTGATGGAAAGGGAAAGAAGCATGCTCAATGGTGTCGGGTTAGGACAAGAATTCTAGGTAGAGGCGGTGGAAACTGCATGTTACTCGGCCAACAGATCACCTTCATCAGCGTTGGAGGATAAGACTCCACAAGAGGTATGGATTGGTAAGAAACCTTCTCTTTCACATATGAGGGTATTCGGATGTGATGCATATGTAGATGTTCCAAAGAATAAAAGAACAAAGTTGGATAGTAAATCTAAAAAGTGCATCTTTATTGGATATAAGGATGGGTTAAAAGGATATAAGCTTTGGAACCCAGAAACAAGGAAGGTTATGTACATCCGAGATGTGGTGTTTAGAGAGGTGAAAGATGTTATTAAACATGAAGTCCTACTAAAGAAACTTGAGAAGATTGAGTTTGATCTAAAGGAGGAAGAATCAAAATCTACAACAAAAGAGGAATCAAAATATGAAGAGCCACAAACTCTGGCTATGGGAAGATCAATTTGAGAAAGAAGGTAGATAGAAAGGTGAAGGAAGAAGTAGTTTCAGAGGATGGAAAATCATGGAAAGAGGCCATAGTTGATGAAATGACATATTTGCACAAAAATGAGGCTTGGGATCTGGTGGAGTTGTCGGCTTGAAGGAAACCCATTGGAAACAAATAGGTGTTTAAGAAAAAGGCAAATGTAGAAGACAAAGTGGAGAAATACAAAGCTTGGTTGATAGAAAAATTTTATTCCGAGGTGTCGGGAATTGATTTTGGTGTTATTTTTTCTCTTGTTGCCAAGGTAGTTTCTATTAGATTACTTTTATTTGTTGTTGCTGCTTTTGATTTTGAAGTAGAACAAATGGATGTGAAGACAACATTTCTTCACGGGGATCTAGAAGAAGAGATCTACATGAAGCAACCTGAAGGCTTTGTGGTGAAGGGTAAGAAAGAACAAGTATGCAAGTTAAAAAGTCTTTGTATGGGTTAAAAAAGTCATCAAGGATGTGGTATCAAAAATTTGATACATTTATAAGGGGACGTGGCTTCACCAGAAGCAAAGCAGATCAATGTGTGTATTTTAAATTAATTGGTGACCATGTTATTTATCTAGTCTTATATGTGGATGATATGTTGTTGGTTGGAAATGACAAAAAAATTATCTAGGATTTGAAGACCCAATTGTCCTCCACATGCGACATGAAAGATCTTGGTGCTACAAACTATATTTGGGGAATGGAACTTAAACAAGATCGGGAAAAGAGGAAGCTATGGTTAAACCAGAGGAAGTATGTCAAGACACTACTACAGAGGTTGAATATGCAGGATAGTAAACTGGTGAAGGTTCCCATTCCTATAGGTGTAAAGTTATTTGTTGAATAGTGTCCCAAGACACAAGAAGAGGAAGAAGGCATTTACTGTGTTCCATATGCAAGTGTAATTGGTAACCTAATGTACGCAATGGTCTGTACTAGACCAGACATTGCACATACAATGGGAGTATTCAGTAGGTTTATGTCAAAACTAGTGAAGGAGTATTGGACAACAGTGAAGCGAGTTTTCAAGTATTTGTGTGACACTTGTTGGCCCTCGTTTTTTGTCCAATTTTGCTTAACAAAACACACTTAATTTCTATATTTTTCATCCATTTTCCATCACATACACCCCATTTTGATTTATTTATGCATATTCAGATATATAAATTAAGTTTTGCAATTTTTAGATGTTTTTACAAAAATGGGATTTTAAGTGCATTTTTGGAGAGGGCCAGAAATTCTCGTAATGGCTTCATTGATGTCATACTTGCAGGACACCTAGGTGTGAGCTGAGCATGGATTTATAAATCTTGGGAAATAATACTGGATGTGTACCTATTGGTTCGGTCAAACCGAGGTAAAATAGGCCCGGTCAAATCTGGTCAAACATGACCAAATGTCTAGAAAATCCCTAGGAAATAGGCCAAAATTAGTAATTTTTGGGATTTCTCCAAATTTTGTGTAACTAAATGGGTGGATTTGACCATGATAGATGGGATTAGGATAGATAAGATTGTTATAGACTTTTTAGTCAAGTTTGTTTATTATTTCTCTATTTAAGCCAAGACTATTGAAGGCTTAATGATGCAGAATTTATGTAATCTGATTTTGAGACTCTTTGAAGACTGAAAGTTAATTGAATAACCTGTTTCATTTCAATTTTCTATTCATGCTTGGTTGATTTACTAAAGTTGTTGTAGCTGAGATTTCATAAAGTATGCAAGGCAAGGGTGGAGGGCCCCCACACCAAGCTAAGTGCACTTCTTGGTTAAATTTTTATAGTTTTCATAAATTAGTTCTTGTTCCAAATGTATTTAGATGTGTGATGATTGTTGAATGGATATTGGTTTAATTCTAATCTACATATGAATGGACACATAAGAATTTAAGTTAAATTCCCCTTCTATTTGAACTTGAACTAAAACTAAATTTCATTCTCCTTTTTCTTATTTAAAGTTATTTTTGCATTTCTGGTTTGAAGAAAGAATTGTGAAGGACAAATTGGTCTTCCTTAGTTAGGAGCCTCTTCTTTTACATCTTCTACATCATAAATCATTGTTAATTAATTCTTTTGGATTTCTCTTCATGAAAGTAGTATTGTAGGGAAGGACAACCTAGTTCTCCTAAGTTAGGAGCCTCATCCCTCACATATTACATAAGTGAATAAAAAAATACTTAATTAGATTTTATATTTGTAATATGCATTTCTTTCAATCTTTATATTTCATCTTCTAACATTGACTACCATTGGAATCCATAGACTTTCGACATGCTTCTAACTTCTACAAACCCAGATTGATAATTAAATACTTGTGTTAATTTGCATAGTAAATTGACCCAACATTTTGGCACCATTGTTGAGTAAGCATACTTCAATATAGTCAATTAGGAAGATTGTTAAAAAAAAAAAAACAAAAATAACAACAAAACATAAAAACAAAAACACTTTTCATTATGGTTATTTATGTTTAGACATAGAAATTAGAAAAGTAGATTCCAAAAATAAAACTCCAAAAAAAAAAAACTACAAAATCTATTTACAAGACAAGATCCAAAAAAAAAATGATGTTAAAGAAGTCATTTAGAGAAGGAGGGTATGCCACCACAAGGATATTCTTAAACCTTTGTCCATAATTTAGAATGGTCACTAGGGGTGAATCTTCATTTCAGAAGTTAGAAGAGGAACAAAGCATCCATGAAGAGGATCCTCAAGAACAAAACATAGAAGCTTCTTATGGTTATCTTTGTAAGGAGGTGAATGAGTCATGGATCACATGCAATGAAGATCAAACATTAAAACCTAAAATTGAAGAATTTCTAGCATGTATATCACAAGATCCCTTGTGCATTCAAGTTTTTGAACAAGTTCCACAAGAAGAACTTTGTGCTATGATAGTTGAGCAAAATCAAAAACTTAAAGATCACATTCAAACTTGGCTTCATCTAGTCATTGGGTCACAAAACTAGTCCATTTTTCAACATTCTTTAGCATCAAATTTTTATGATCAAATAATTTTTTATTTCCAAACATTCATTAAAATATATTTTCAAATTTGGATGTGAGTTTACTCATGATCTTGTTACGAAAATGGATGCATTGGAAATTCTCTTATACTTGAGAGAATGGTTTATTTTTCTACAATAGCGTAGGATAGAATAACATAAATAAATAAATAGGTAGAATGATTTTACAATAAGACTTTTGGTTTAAATTATCATGAATATAATTTCACATCATTGTTCAATACTCATTTAAAAAGATTACATGGCAAAATGCAGTAAGAACAATCCTATTTTGGGTAACCATATAGGATCATTTTGAAATCATTTTTTTTTTCTATATCTCTTGAAATCTAGTTTTTGAATATATTTTGAAATTTTCAATTTATATCACAAATAAAAATGTGATCAAAATCAAAATTATGTATCAAGTGAGATGTTGAAGACAAAGTTAATACAACCTTGATTTGAGGTATCTAATGGAAACATTTTTATCTGAAATTCATAGGGACGATACCCCTTGGAATCTAGTTTCCAAATCAATTTGAATCACCTCAAGCAAGTATCATATGAAAACGTTATTCTTAAAATACTAACAGTTTGTTGAAAAATCTGCATGGTGACAATTCTAGGTCTTGACTGTTCATTGGCATATTTAACATACCAAGTCACTCTTTTTTCAAAGAATGTTTAAATGGAGGATAGATATTCAAGTCTAGATTAATTAAAAATTTGCATTATTCCATTTGGAGGTCAAATGAAAAAGATATGCCACATTTAATGACTGCATGTCTTCAAATTAGCATAGTAAAACTATGTCTCTTAGGGTTATTGATCACCAATTTTGTGATATCAAGCCTAAGAATTTTTAAAACCTGTTTCTACTGGAAAGACAAAACTGAATCTACTTTAATATCCAAGTGAAATCACATCGATATGATCTTTAGCGAATAAGTTACACTTCAAATAGTGACTGTTGGTCTAGTAAACAAATCACAAGCAACTCTATCAAACATGGTACTTTTTATCATTTTTAGCATATCATTGCAAACCATTTTGAAAACCTGTTTATATTGGAAGTAGATGTATGAATTCAATTTAAATTTTCTTTGGAATCACTCTAATTGGTCATAAAACAAAGATTTTGTGAACGAAATACTGCTAGGAGGTCTAGGTTGGCCACCATTCCTCAAGGGGTAAACAAATGTAATTCCTTTGAATATCATCTTTGGACTTGTTTTTAAGAATTTTTGTAATTATTATACATATTTCTTGGAAGAAGAGAGATTGTACACCTCTCTTCATCTATCATCTAATATTGTATTGCAGGCAAGTGCTATGTTTTTGCAGATCCCCGAAAGATTTGAGAGGTCAATTTCACAGATGAAGGATTTTCAAAATCAATCTTTAAAAATTCATATCTATGAATATGAAATGAAAGTATTTAAGTGAAAATGAAGTAGAAATTCACCTGATATTGGATTCATTCAATGAAACTCAAATTTGTGAAGCTTGTTCTTAGTTGCTGACCAACAACCCCAACAAACCCTACAACATGAATCGAGATCGAGGAAAAAGGCATGAAGCTAATCATCGAAAGAAGAAGTCAAATTTTGTACCGTGAAAAGCCACATCCATTGCCAAAGAAGTCTTTCATAATCCATATTGTTCACGATTCATCCATCATCCATACTTTATATTAAGCTCCGCGATCATGCATGTTGAAGTCTAGACTTATTATCTATCCATTTACTACTAGATCATGGATTCAACCTAACCTATTATCATAAGATTTTCATATTTCCCTACTCCATTACACCCCACCTCCATCTAGAAAGGAAAAGGATAAAACAAATAGAAAAAGATCAAAAATAAGAAAGGAGTTTGGTTGTGAAAATCCAGGAAACTAACACAATACAAACTTGAATTCATATGGGAAAACCAACTAGTTTGGCCAATATGAATTCCCCAATTTATTTTACTTTTACTTCGGTCATTTTACAGGATCATTCTCCACAAGGCTTGAGGACAAGTCTGAAGATAAACAAGGGGGAAGATTCATAAAAAGAAAACCATGCAATGGTTTGATAAGGGACCTGAATAAAACACCTACATTCACATTTATCAGTTAAGGACCTGAATAAAGAACCCGCATCCACATTCAACGGTGAGGGACCTAAACAAAGACAATATGAAAGGGACCTGAATATCAGATGCAAAAACTAGTGTCTACATTCCATCAAAGAATATCCTTGAAGAACCATCATCATGAATAAAAAATGAACCAGTAGAAGACAACATCAAATACTTTGTGGGAATACAAGTACAATAAGTGAAAATTTTTCTCTTAAAATTTCAATCTTATTTAAATATTCTAGAGATTGTTAAGATTAATTTAATACTTGATATGCATATTTTACCTACATTTCACTACCTTCATTACTCTACCACTATATTCTTATTCCTATTCATTATATTCATTTCCATATCCATTATCCTAGCCATTTAACTATCATTCCATATACCATATCACAACCCTAATTTTATTAAACATAAGGATAAAAAATGAAAGGCTCAAATATCAAATTCTTGTTGGACCTACAAAAGAAACAAAGGTTAGTGTCAAAAGGTTAGTATCATAAAAAAATAATTTTAAATATGACCATGTTAAGATAATTTTAAAATTAAATTAAAAACAATGAAAAGTGCATATTATGAAATGATTCAAGTCATAAGAAGTCGAAATAATGAATTTCGATGAGACTTAACCAAAGCACATAATAAAAAAACAATGATGCAACACAATGGAAAATCAAATGATGCAATGAAATGAAAATAATTCAATGAAATGCAAAGGTATGAAAGGTATGCAGTGGTGGGCATAATGCATTTCAAATGGATATGAAGGTAAGTTATAATGCATTTCATTGGGCATGAGGCTATGCAATTAGACAGTGATGCATTTCGATGGGCACGACAATAAAACCATGATACATTTCAATGGGCACAAGATGGAGCATAATATGTTTCGGTGGGCATGCAAAGGTATGGCAGTATGGGTATATGGTGACATAAGTAGAACATCATATATGGTTACGGTGATGAGACAAGCATAAACACCATGGAGGAAAATGAAAATGAAAGAGGAGAAAGGACTATGTAAACAAGAACCTGAATTGAGGAAGCAACACAAAATATATAAGCAAGTTGTGAGAAGAAGAAGGCATTGGTTCAAAGAGATAGGAGAGTGTAATTCTCTCAACATTAATAGCACTCCACCAAACTCCATAAATCCTGTGAAAGAAGGTAAGAGATCGCTTCCAACTGTTAACAGATTTCAAGGAAAAAAACGCATGTTAAGAATTGTGTTGTGTCATGTTAAAAAGGAGCTAAAACTTCAGTTAAACAACCTAAGCGATTGCCACCATTAAACACATATTTGCCATTAATTTAATGAACAAATCCTTGCAAATATTGAAGGCAATCTTTTATTAAATTGGCACTATCTAAACACAGGAACTCAAAGATATCTTAGAGATATTACAAAATCACTTCCAGATAAGGTAATATCACAAATTCCTCATTCGTAGTTATGGTCCCGTGGTTTTGATTTTGATTTTGAAAGCATAATTCTTCTTATTTTTAACATAGTGGGCATAATTCATTACATTCATGTATGGTTGTGTGGGCAAATTCATTTCATTTATGTGCACAGTGAGAATTTTTGAAACCAAGAAGGGATTTTGATGAATTTTGGCAAAAATAAAGATTGCATTATAAGTTAGGAAGAATACAAACATGATCAAAATGTTTTTGTACATAGAGAGCAATGTTTTTATGAATTTTGAAAATGCAATGAAGGCATTTCATGGGTTATTTGATGAATGTTGACATATATACAGTGAGCCATTCTTTGAAAAATTTTGCACACAGTGAGCTTAGATCATTGCAACATCACTACATGGTGATTTTGTCTTAAAGAGAGGAGAAATTATGTGAGAAATTGACGAACGAAAGGACATTATGAAATAAAAAAATTATTAATTTCTCTACACAATCAATTTAAAAACAAAGAATTTTACATCAGAGACAGAGGAGTTTTTTTTATTTTTATTTTGATCAGAAATAGAGATAGAATATATGAAATAGATTAATAAAAACATGTTTATTATGTTTTTATAATCTTTCAATATCAAAATTTTGTGTTTGCGGAAGCAGTAAGTTCATTTTTTGAGGATTGGTTTCATCTCTTTGTCAAGGGCATCAGAAAAGAGGTAAGAAAGATACTGGAGAAGCATTTGAAGAGAGAAATTGATTTCAAATTTAATGATCATGAAATTTTATTCAGTCCTAGAAATGCATTTCGATTTTTAAGAAGGCACTATTTTTTCGTTGATTTTTCTGAGCAAACTAAATTGAAATTTGAAAAATGAAAACATGGGTTTTCTTTAGAATGAAACTAATTAGGCTCCATGCAAACATTTTTCTCCCATTCATTGTTATTTGGGATATTTTCCTGGTTCTTTCAACCCTCATTTTGTAGATTGCATGAAGTGTTTGAGTTCAGTTAAGAATCAAGGTCAAAAATTTGATTTAAATTGGTTGTGAGTGAAAACTCAAAGTCCAAGTTACAGTTACATGGTTTGAAAATCTGAAGACTCTAGTTATCTAATTGAAAACATAGCCCAAGTTTGTTGGTGGAAACATAATCGAAGTCTAAATTAACATATGTTTGGTGGTAGCGTAGGTTCAAGATCGAAGTTCCAAGTGTAAGATTGACATTAAAAACAAAATCAAGTACAAGACACCTGTTTCAATCTTATTTACACAAAATGACAAAACAAATCTCATGCACGATGGTGTCAAGTTGTGTTGGTGAGTGGACAACAGTGTAAAAATTATGAATGAATTTTTGAAAATAAAGTGTTAGTTGCGAGCGAAAAGGAAGGAGAAAGAGGACATGAAGGCATGGATATCCTTTTACAAGCAGCTCAATAGGAAGCTTCATCTTTAGGTTTCATATCCACAGGTAAATCAATAGGTCAGTCAGCATACAGGGACAGAATATCAAAGAAATGAAGGAGGCAAGCATGAGGACATGCTTGAACTTCAGTAAGGGGGAGATGTTGGCCCTCGTTTTTTGTCCAATTTTGGTTAAGGAAACATATTTAATTTCTATATTTTTCATCCATTTTCCATCACATACACCCAATTTTGATGTATATATGCATATTCAGGTATATAAATTAATTTTTGCAATTTTTAGATGTATTTACAAAAGTTGGATTTAAAGTGCATTTTTGGACAAGGCCAGAAAATCTCGTAATGACTTCATTGATGTCATACTTGCAAGACACCTGGGTGCAAGCTGAGCATGGATTTAGAAAGCTTGGGAACTAAGAATGGATGTGTACCTATTAGTTTGGTCAAACCGAGGTAAAATAGGCCTGGTCAACTCTAGTCAAACATGACCAGATGTCTAGAAAATCCCTAGGAAATAGGCCAAAATTAGTGATTTTTGGGATTTTTCCAAATTTTGTGTAACTGAATGGGTGGATTCAAGCATGATGGATGGGATTAGGATAGATAAGATTGTTAGAGACTTTTTAGTCAAGTTTGTCTATTATTTCTCTATTTAAGCCAAGACTATTGAAGGCTTAAGGATGCAAAATTTATGTAATCTGATTTTGAGACTCTTTGAAGACTGAAAGTTAATTGAATAACCCATTTCATCTCAATTTGATGTTCATTCTTGGTTGATTTACTGAAGTTGTTGTAGCTGATATTTCTTCCAGTGTGCAAGGCAAGGGTGGAGGGCCCCCACACCAAGCTAAGTGCACTTCTTGATTAAATTTTCATAGTTTTCATAAATTAGTTCTTGTTTCAAACTTGTTTCAAATGTATTTAGATGTGTGATAATTGCTAAATGGATATTGGTTTAATTTTAATCTAAATTTGAAGGGACACATAAGAATTTAAGTTAAATTCCCTTTCTATTTGATCTTGAACTAAAACTGAATTTCATTCTCATTTTTCTTATTTGAAGTTATTGTTGCATTTTTGGTTTGAAGAAAGAATTGTGAAGAAGGACAACCTGGCCCTCCTTAGTTAGGAGCCTCTTATTTTGCATATTTTGCATCATAAATCATTGTTAATTAGTTGTTTTGGATTTCTCTTCATGAAAGTAGTATTGTAGGGAAGGACACCCTAGTTCTACTAAGTTAGGAGCCTCATCCCTCACATATTACATAAGTGAATCATAAATTACTTAATTAGATTTTATATTTGTAATATGCATTTCTTTCAATATTTATATTTCATCTTCTAACATTGACTACCATTGGAACCCATAGACTTTGGACATGCTTCTAAGTTCTACAAACCCAGATTGATAATTAAATACTTGTGTTAATTTGCATAGTAAATTGACCCAAAAACAGTATTTATTATGGTTTGTGCTACCAAGGAAGACTAGGATTGGACATAGTTTTGGACATTTGTGGCTTTGTCGATGCAGACTGGGATGGAGATCTGGATTAGAGAAGATCTACTAGTGGGTATGTATTTAACCTATTTGGAGGTGTAGTCAGTTGGATGAGTAAGAGATAGTATGTAGTGGCACTTTCAACTACAAAGGAAGAATACATGTAAGCCACTCATGCAAGCAAGGAAGTAGCTTGGTTGCAGAGATTGTGTTTAAGTATGGGGTTAGTACAATGAGCTATAAGGATAGACTGTGATAGCCAAAGTGCAATTTTTTTGGCAAAGAACCCTGCTTATCATTCAAAGACAAAACACATTGATGTTCACTATCACTTTGTGAGGGATATGGTTAAGGACAAAAATGTGTTGCTGGTAAAGGTGGACACATTGAAGAATACTGCAGATGCATTGACAAAGCTTGTGAGCAATGAGAAGTTCTCCTGGTGTAGAGAAATAATGGGGGTTGTTGGGTTGGATCAATGACTAAGCTCTCATGTGGCCCCTTGTGGAAAGAAAACAACAAGTGGGAGAATGTTTGGTTGTGTTATATTCTTTCCATGACAACCCCACGCATGGGGGGGATCACAAAACGGGAGGGAGAATACTCTATACATTGCGCCAAGCGCTACTGGGGCAGCGCGCAGGGAAATTTTTTTGGGACCCTATATTAGGTGGGCAAACCTACCTATGGTTTTGTGCATGGATTTCACACATGGTTTTGGGCATGATAGTTTATTGTCCATGGTATTTTGTAGATACGGTCAAGGGAACTATGATTATGTTCTAATCCAGGGTTAATGGATTGGGGTTTATGGATGCTTCGACATGTATATATATGTATTGTAACATTTAAAGGAATACAATGAAAAATCAATTTGGTTGTCTCGGTTTTGGGATCCATGGGAAATCTCTATGTATATCTTTTTTATGTTTTATGCTCTTGCCATTGTTTATTTTCTGTTTTTAGAATTTGTATGTAGGTAATTTTTGTACGGGGTTAAGACCAACAATTGTAGATTATTCAGAGCTAATATAAGGTTCTATAATAGGATTATCTAGCTATTCTTTTGGTTCCTCTACTAATGGTATATTAAAATATGTTTCTTCTTCTTCATTAGAAATATCTAATTCTTGTCCTAGAGGTTGTTCTCTTGTTGAAGAGAGGAAAATTACTCCTATTGAGGATGTAGGTTCTTGAACTATAGTTTCGGTAGAGGAAGTTGGTGAATCTCTAGGTTGGATGTTAAATCTATGCACCTCAAGAAGTCTATGTCTACTTGCCAATGATGGGATGTGAGTATGGTTGGATGGTGTGGCACTACAAGGTCTAGGTGGAGTAAACGGTGATCTTGGAATTGAAATTCTACCTCTACTTATAAATCTAAACCTAGAATCCCTTTCTCTATGCATACATGCTTTTTTATCATTTTCCAATTTATTGGAATTAAAAAGTCCTAAAAATGATATGCAAGAATGGTATCCTATATACACTTCCCCGGAAATGGTGCCAAACTGTTTGGTAAATTAATTTTTCTTAATTTACTTCATTAATTGTCAACCAGGATTCACGTACTTGTGAAATGTATGTGCGTTATATATGCTAGGATTCTTCTTGTGAATTAATTGATTCTAGAAATGAAACTAGTTCTAATCATGGATGCAACTTGGAGATAAATTATGAACATGTTCTTTCAATCTAAATTTATATTAAATCCTAATTAACTGAATTAAAATCCACTTCTTTGCAGAATTTGAAAATCTATCTTAAGTTGCAGAATTTAAAAATTTCTTCTATTTTTTCCTCGTCGAAAAATCATAATTTTCTATCAATTTGAGAAAATTACATGTTGTAGATGCCAATCAGGCATACACAGAAAGTTAGGCCAAAGCCTTCAAAAATATATATGTCTGTACAAAAAGTTACCTAAGAGGGTATCCTGTACTAATTAGAAATATATATATACAGGTATATAAAGAGCATAATATATGAGTTCTGATAAATATCAGCAAAAAGAGACTATATTAGAGCCTATCATCCCCCTGAAAAATCTGATCTATGTATGGTCGATGGTAATACTGGTAATTATCATCCTCCTGCTATTCCTGTATTAACCATAGCCCCTTGGGCTAGACCATGGCCTCCTTGGATAACTGGTCGACAATCTGATTATGTTCCTTGTAAATATGATGATAAGAAATATAATCAAATTGTGATTTTAATAGTATGCTTCATCTAATATGTTCATGAGCGAGTGCGCATGACATGTATTTGTGTTATTGAACCAATTTATAATGATTTTGGAGTCCCTGAAAAAAGAAGCAAATGTCTAAGGGTGATGAGTTCAACATAGTTGTTTGTACCAGCCCCTAGGCCCATCTAGATACAGAAGATATGGTTGTTAGAAATATGCAATAGAACACCTGACCCACATCCATGATCTTGTACAAATCCATGAAAGTATTCGCAAGGATGATTTTGGTCTATATCTTTAGGTGTGACAACACAGACAGGAGGAGTGTGTTCCTCATCCGGGATTTCATTGAATGAGTTAATAATTTGGGTGATTGAAAGAGGCCACCAGGAAGCTTTATCTCCAAAGATGATTCCATTCCTATTCAACCAGATTGACCAATAGATAATAAGAGGGAGGTTGTGTGCTTTCAAGTTCGAGGACTCAGTCCACAAATGATTTCAAGCATTCAAAATGTTGTCTCCATGCCATCTCTAACTAATAGCCTGTGAGGAGAGAATCTATTCCCATGAATTGACAGCAACAGGGCAAATAAGAAAGAGGTGTTCATTTGATTCTTCAGCTTGATGACATACGATGCACTAGAAGGGACCATAAAAAGACCTTTTCTTCAGATTTTCCCCATTAGGAGTTTTGTTCATTAGAACATTCCACATAAACAGCCTAGTACATGGAGGGGATTTGAGCTTCCAAAGGGAGCGCCACCACCTGGCCAAATCAGGTGGCTTGTGTGCAACATAAATAATAGGATAACCTTCTTTTGGGGAGTATATTCCATGTGATGCAGGTGCCAAAATGAGTTCATATTCATCCTCCGAGATAAAAGCGTGTGATTCATTTAAAGTGGAGATATAGCCTCCACAATCTTGTTTCCATTCGACTAAGATTCCTAGAAGATCAGTTGATTTTTAAGCTTTTACAAAAATGGTGGAATCCTCCAAATTAGAAATATGGGTAATTGAGTTGATGCCTCGATCATTTAAGAAATTAATAAGATTAGGAGGTAGCCTATATATGTTGTTGCATCATGTCCAAGGGTCCATGCCAATGCGCACTGATATGCCAGATTTAATATGCCATACAAGGCCATTTCGAATAGTGGGAAGGGTGTAGAGAAAAGCTCTCTAGATCATCGATATACCAACTCTATTCTAGGATGGGAGTCGAATCCAATCCATAATATAAAGATGACATATGTACTTGTGATGGACCACATTAGTCCAAAGGTTGTGTGTCATGATAATATGCCAACCCATCTTGGCAGCAAGAGCATGTGCAAAAAGGGGTAGGTACTTTAATCCCCAACCACCCCATTTCTTTGGAAGGGTGATGTGACTCCAACCCACCCAAGCAAAAGGCCTCCCCTCCTTGAAACCATTCCACAAGTATCTACATCATATTTTTTGTATCCGAGATAGTATTCCTTTGGGTATCTAGGCCAAGGACATCAAGTATACTGGGGTCGCCTCTAAGACCGATTTGATAAGGACTAAACACCCTGCTCTCGATAAGAACCTGTGAGTCCAGTTATGAAGTATTTTTTCCACCTTAGACACAAGCCAAATCCAATCTGCAATCTTGTAAATGTGTGGCTTGATATAGAACCCAAGATATTTGAGTCCATCTTCCAAATAAATTTTGTGGAAAGGGAACTTCTGAAGAGCAGTTCAGATTTCCTGAGGGGATCATTCTGAGAAGGAGATTGTGGATTTCAACCAGTTTGCTTCCATTCTAGTTGCAAGGTATAAAATCTGCATGATAGTAGAGAAAACAAAGAAGTCCTAAATAACCCCACCAAGGAAGATGAGGACATCAACAACAAAAAGTAGGTGGGAGATGATACATTGATCTGTAATCTTGATACCCTGAAGTCGACCTTCTCTTATTTCCTGCAATATTAATATACTCAAACCTTCCATAACAAGGAGGAAAAGGAGGGAACAAAGGGGACATCCCTATCTGAGTCCTTGCTCTACATGGAATAAATTGGAATCCGAGCCATTTATGAGAATGCTGAAGGAAACCGAAGTGATACAACACATGATCCAATGAATGAAAGGAAGGGAGAAGCCTATGTGAGTTAAAATAATTCTTAAGTATAGCCAAATGACACAATCAAATTCCTTAGAGAGATCGATATTGAGGATAGTGTTGGAAATAATACTGAGAGGGGGGGGGTGAATCAGTATTATCAAATCAGTAAAACTTTTTCATTTTCATACTCAGATTCATATGCGCTACTTTAGTTAAGGATATCCGCGTATATATGCGACTGTGTTAAAAGAAACCAGCGTACATGCAGTGATCTTATGATTCAGTTAGCTTATCTTCAGTAAATTCATCAGAACATTATTAACCTTATTAACAGTATGCAGAATAGATCATCACACAAAAAGAGCACACACACATGAACACCATGATATAAGGTGGAAACCCAATGCGGGAGAAAACCACCTACTGCAAGTCATCTCAATCTTCTTCTTAATAAGAAAATCCTTTTACAATATTTTGTACTAGTGCAGCCTTATACCAGTAGGGGAGCTACACCCCCCTTTGCTCTTGTACTAGCCGATCCATTTACTAGTACGCAGGCTACTACCTGCTACGATGCTCCAAAGATTTCCTTTAGCTCTTGTACTAGCTTAGATACTAGTACGTAGGTGCTGGCCTACAATCTTCTCTCCTTCAGGTACCACGTTTCATCAATTTTCAGACTGGATA